>QXTE01000138.1:2379505-2508343 GCA_003942145.1 Platysternon megacephalum
GGGGGGGAGGTGTCAGTAAATGCGGCCCTCGGCCCAATGTACTAGTCCTCATGTGGCCTCGAGGTCATTTGAGTTTGAGACCCCTGATTTAAAGGGATTCTTCCCTATAATTAGGGCCCTACCAAATTCACGGCCATGAAAAACACGTCATGGACTGTGAAATCTGGTCTCCCACCATGAAATCTGGTCTTTTGTGTGCTTTTACCGTATACTATACAGATTTCATGGGGGAGACCAGAGTTTCTCATATGGGGGGCCTGACCCAAAAGGGAGTTGCAGGGGGGGGTCACCAAGTTATTTTAGGGGGGTCACAGTATTGCCACCCTTACTTCTGCGCTGCCTTCAGAACTGGGCGGCTGGAGAGCGGCGGCTGTTGGCCGGGTGCCCAGCTCTGAAGGCAGCGCCGCCACCAGCAGCAGCGCAGAACTAAGAGTGGCAATACCAGACCATGCCACCCCTACTTCTGCACTGCTACCTTCAGACCTGGGCGGCTGGAGAGTGGCAGCTGCTGACTGAGGGCCCAGCTCTGCAAGCAGCAGTGCAGAAGTAAGGGTAACAGTACCGCAACCCGCTCTACAATAACCTTGCAAACCCCCCCCACCCCACACGCACACAACTCCTTTTTGGGTCTGGACCCCTACAATTACAACACTGCGAAATTTTCAGATTTAAATAGCTGAAATCATGACATTTACAATTTTAAAAATCCTATGACCATGAAATTGACCAAAATGGACCGTGAGTTTGGTAGGGCCCTACCTATAATCTGCTAGCTACAGGTATTTTTAAAACCATTCCACAGAATTTTATAGGAAATTGTATGGCGTGTTAAAATGTATAAAAGCTTGCAGAAAGAAGTTACTCTGAAAAATGACGGAACTAAATAGAGAATTAAAGTTCATCAAGCTCTATTATTTACTATTATATGTTATATGGCAGTACCACCTAGGAGCCTAGATCATGGACCCCTTTGTGCTAGGCACTGTACAAAGAGAGAGACAATCCCTGTTCCAAGAGCTTACAATTGAAGTGTAATACAAGAGACAGACAAACAGAGGGGGGAACCCAAAGAAACAATGAGTTCAGTGGATTTGGTGCAACTCTTTCAAACCAACACTTTTTTTTATGGTGATTATGAACCAACAGACATTTCCGGGTGCCTGGGTGACCTGCCTACTATACTAAACTAGAAGAGCGATGAATGGACAACCCTTTCCGGTGGCCCAGTGGTTACTGTGAACCTCGGTCACACAAGAGAGCGTTCCTCAGCTGACATCGTATGTAAGGGCTGAATTGTGTGATATGTAATACTACTTTGTACCACTAGAGCTCCTATTCTTCGTACTCTTACCCCCCCCCTCCCCCCCCCCCCCCCCCCCCCCCTCCCCCCCCCCCCCCCCCCGCTTTTTTTTTTAAATCCACCTGAGTAGCTAGTCAACGTTCAGGGCTTTGTGGCTTGTTCCACTTGGGTGTAGAAACCGAAGATGGAGTCTGGTACCTTTGATGCAATCTTGTTTCTTTGCAAGGAATATAGAAAGTCCTGCTACTCCAAACACAGCGGATAGCGTCTTTGCTTCCAGCCCTAAGTCTCTTTAGCCAGCACCAGACCCAGAAACCTTCTCTCTAGGTTCTTCCAGGGTCAGACATCCTGCTTGCTCAGGCTGTCGGTCTCATTCTCTTTCTCAGGTTCTCGTCTGCCCTCCAGCTTGTCTCTCCCCTCACCACCATACACACACCTGGTCAGAACTGTACCCAGTGGAGCCCTCTGCCCACTGCTGCTGGTTTCTGGGCAGACTCCCAGAACTGGTGTCAGGCATGCCCCTTGAACTGTCTCTTTAATTCGAGGAATCTTAAATGAAGGGTGCGTTCACAAGGGTTTAACTCAGCCCATAGCAAGATTTCACCCAGCTCATAACAGCGCGCTCACCTTTCAAACAGGTATTAGCCGAATGGAATCTGAGTAAACAATGGGTGTGTTGCGAAAACTCTAGTTCATTTCCCACCAACCTCTGCATCCAGGCATTGTTCGTCACACACCCCACGTCCTCTCAGAAGACAGCAAGGGGATGACGTGTGTTTGGGGGGGGGAGGGGAAGAGAGCGCCGTATTCCTTCCATGTCATCAAACACAAGGTGTAATTTTTAAAGTTTCCATCCAAAGGTTAGCATTGAAACGCCCTCCCCCGTCCCCATTTTTAGCATACCTAATCAATGGCAATTTTATCTCTGTTGACTTACAAAAACATTCACCAGCGTGGGATGTGGCTTTTGTCATACAGTTTTGCATGTACATTCACCCACAGATAATTCAGTACAAGTGGAGTTGGCAAGCTCTTGCACACCTCCTACACTCCCCAAAATACTGTACGTTAAATAAAGAAACAGAGCCGAGTTGTTTTAAACATCGTTAAATGTGACTTGCAAATACATCATACCACTACTTCCCCAACCAGAGGGTTACCTCCCAGATGCCCAACCTATCAAGGTAAGGACAGCCGGGGTAACTGATTTTGAACTTACACTTGTTTTAGGCTCCCATTGCAAATACCCACCTCACATTTTGGTTGAGAGAGGCGCAAGAGTTTTCAAGATGTATTTCTGGTTCTTAGATTTTGCCTTCGTTTTTCAGTGGTGGCTGCTAGTTTGCCAATCCCCTGATTTTCCATATCTGGCAGCATTGCCAACGCTTGTGATTGTATTGATCACAATATTTGGAGTTTTACTTAAAGCCCCAGTTCCTGGAGTCAAGGGATTATGGGAGAATCACAGCTGCCCTTTAAGTTTCTAGCGGTTGTGGTTGCAGAGAAAAGCTGCATGTAAAACTCAAAAAAGGGATAAAACCCAGAAAGCAAATAAAAATAACGCTGCATTTAAAAATAATAATAATAATAATAATCTCGTGATTTTTATGCCAGTCTCATGATTTTGAGTTGGCAGTGCTGAATCTGCACTTTAGACGCTACTTAGGAGCTGCTGACTTCAACCCACACCCACTTTGCAGCCTTTTTGACACATTTCCCAGCTGGTTCCCCATCAGGCAGGCTGATTTCACTGCACGTGTTGCTTATCCACTGAAGGTGATTATTTCCCCCACAGAACTGAAGGGGTGCAGAGAAATTAAATTCACTAGGGAGCGTCAATTTCCTGAATTCTGCTCTCTAATGAGAGTTCAGAGTCCTTCTGCTGCCCAGCTGAGCGGATTCTTCAACATTCCTCAAACCCAAATTCTTCACTCCAGGGATAAAGGTGCCCCATTTTTAGCAAGAAAATGTTCTCCCTGACACATTTACATCCAGTGTACCATTCCCTTTCAACACTTGATTTTCAGAATTAAAAATCATGCCTAGTTCTCACATAGCACTTTCCATCAGACTATCTCAAAGCCCTTTACAAAGGGGGGGGGGGGTCAGTATTATTATCCCCATTTTACAGATGGGGAAACTGAGGCACCAAGAAGTGAGGCTAGTAGCAAAGCCAAGACACTATCTTTGCCCACACAAAGTACCCAGTGTGCATGTACAACTTGTGCATTTGCAAGTGAAGTAGCCAGTTGCGTAGCTAATTGGCCATTTGCAGGCATGGGTAACCAGTCTGCGGATGTGCATTGGGTACGTGCAAACTGGCCCGCAGTTCAGTGCCAGCCAGGCTCAGCAGTGTGAGGGGAGAACTGATGTATCTCTTGCACCATTTCGATTGTGGCACTGCAAACATTGGAGAAATTAGCTGAGCCCTGGACTTTTGCAGTTTTACTCCATCAGCTCAGTAGTTTGTCTGCCCCGGGGAGGTAGCTTACCTTTTAGGCCGTGGTCCAGGTGGGAAGGTCCTGGCACCCACATGCAGACCTATTCATGCAACACGGTTCCATGAAAGCCCTGTTTGCACATGCAAAACAAGAAGCTGGCTCAAGGCCTTAATTATATTCTTGCTAAATTTACCTCCCAGCTCGACACGGAGAGGCTACTAATCAGGGTAGGTTTCAAAGGGGTAGCCGTGTTAGTCTGTATCAGCAAAAAGAAGGAGGAGTCCTTGTGGCACCTTAGAGACTAATACATTTATTTGGGCGTAAACTTTCGTGGGCTAAAATCCACTTCACCAAAGCTGATGCCCAAATAAATTTGTTAGTCTCTAAGGTGCCACAAGGACTCCTCCTTCTTTTTAATCAGGGTAGATTGATTCAGATCAAAGCAATTAAAAATCACCACTTTTAATCATGCAAGCAGGAAGCCTTGATTTAAATAGTCGTTTTTAACTGTGTTTTGCATTTGTACTTTCTACTTTTTTTTCCCTAAACTTTTTTCCTAAACTTTCCTAAAGAAAGTTTGATTCTCATTGGGTGGTAACCATTAAAACATGGTGATCTACAGCTAAGTACAGCCTGTACACTAAGCTTGGCACGTCTTTTTGCTAAGTAGGAGGATATACTATATCTATACATATTTATATAAGCAGTTACATAGCTTAATTTTTTACTAGATTATTATTTTTTACTTGCAATTTGTGTCTGACTCTATTAGGATGGAAATTCAAATTGAGTTAAAAATGCACTGAAAAAGCATTTTAATTATTTGTATTAAATACAGCTACCTTAAATGTGCTGGATACTTAAGGGAAAAAAGTTTATCAAAACATGCATTGCATTTAAAACTAACTGATTTATTAAACAAAGGTTTTTTTCATAGATTAGAAGGGGAGGAAAAACCAAGCTTTCCTGCTTTTTCAACTCCCAACTGGTTTCTGAATTTTGAATGAGCTAGTCATTGAATTGAACTAGCTGAAATGAAGATAATAGTCTCTCTGCAGCTGCAGAAGAAGCTACTGCTGTCAAAGCTGGTTTAGCACTTCAACAAACTCTGGTTTCAGGTGCTTAGCCAGTGACTTCCACCCGATCGGTGGTTTGACTTAATTTAAAACTCAGCAGCAAACTTCTACTGCTTAATATTAGTTTTTGTTTTTCAGTAAATGATTTGAATAGATTATAATAAGGTTAGGCCTTAACATACGCTGTCAATTTCAAATTTAATTTATTTTCAAAACTGTAGTTAATATAAATGAAAAAAATCCAATTTTTTTTAAATCTGATTTTTTTTTTAAATCATCAATTTTTATCCACCCTGCTACTAGCCCTACTCCATCTACATGTAATGTGAAAGCTCCTATTGATTTCTAGGCAGGGACCCGAAACGCCAAGGATTTTCCCCATTAATAAAGGTATAAACTTCCTTAAGCATCTGAATCATCCTCGGATTCCCAAGCAGCATGCTGTTCTCCGGGGAAGTGGCCTGTATTTATAGAACCATGGCGGTTCCCCGACACGGGTGCAGAGGGGGGTCACAGCTTTGCCACTGCTCAGAAAGCATCCTTGAAAAGTGCTTGGGGATTTAAACGTCTAATGGAGACTTCGCGTGTGTGCTGAGAGGCCTAATGCTTTCTCTTCCATTACACAAATTGCCAGCTCACCCTCAGTACGGCCTTGGATTTTTTGCTCACCCCGATCAGCTTCTCAGCAATTAGGGGCTCAGGAGAATAAAAGTCTGGGAACTCTCTGGACTGTAATGCACAAGAGTATCAGCCTTCATTAGAAGGCACAGATGTATCAAAATAAGAGGCAGAGCTCAAGCTCTGCATGAATGTGCCTGAGCCAAGAGATATGAAAATGTGACAGCTACAAGGACAACTGACCAGATCATGGCAGGTGACCGGCTTCAGTATAAACCTCCTTACGCGTGAATGTACCGACCCCACAGGCTTTCTAAACGAGAATCGGGGGGAGGCCTCTACCCTGTGTTCTGCAGGAGCAGGGTCGGCTTTAGGCCGATTCCCCCGAATCGGGCCCCGCGCCGAAGAGGGCCCTGCGGTCTAAAGAAGAGCGGCTAATTTAGGCGCCTTTTTAATTTTTACTCACCCGGTGGCGCTCCGGGTTTTCGGCGGCACTTCGGCGGTGGGTCCTTCACTCACTCCGGGTCTTCGGCGGCATTTCGGCGGCGGGTCCTTCAGTGCCGCCCCGGAACGAGTGAAGGACCCGCCGCCGAAGTGCCGCCGAAGTCCCGGAGCGCCGCCAGGTGAGTCATCCCTGCCGGGGCCCCATCAAAACTATTCGAATCAGGCCCCGCAGTTCCTAAAGCCGTGCAGGAGGGCAGACTAGATGGTCACATGGTCCCTTCTGGCCTTGGAGTCTATGAATCCGCACACCACCTACAAAAGGCCAAACACCGAAAGTCAGATGCACATACCCAGCCCTGAATTAAAACACCGCCACAAAAATAGATTGGACACAGCCTCACCAAACATCTGCAGTGCCTGCTCCCAGCTAACAGTGCTGCCTTCTCTAGGCAATAGGAAGGGAAAAGCACAAAGCTACTTACCTCCCTTCTGGCTGGGAGAGGCAACTGACAGCTGGCCCAGGGGGCGCAGGAGGGGTGTGGGGTGTGGCGGGGGCTCATGGCAGGGAGTTGGGGTGAGGGGTGCAGGAGGGGGTCAGGGTGCAGGGTGCGGCAGGGGGCTCAGGGCAGGGGGTTGGGGTGCAGGAGGGGTGCCGCGGGGGTTCAGGGCAGGGGNGAACCTGGGGAAGAAGGGGCGCAGGGGTGTGTGTGGCTGTTGCTTCAGGCACCGCCCCCAGCAGCTCCCATTGGCCACAGTTCCCCATTCCCGGCCAATGGGAACTGCTGGGGGCGGTGCCTGAAGCAACAGCCACACACACACCCCTGCGCCCCTCCTTGCCCAGGTTCCAGCTGCTTCCCGGCGCGGGGGCAGGGCAGGCAGCCGCTCTAGGTAAACGTTGAGGGAGGGCGGGGGGGCCGTGAAGAGCTCGTGGGCCGCATGCAATAACCCTGCGGGCTTCGTGTTTGAGACCCCTGAGCTAGTGAGTAAAGCACCAGCCTGGGAGTCAAGAGACCGAGGTTCTATACCTGGCGCTGCTGCTGGGTAACCTTGGGCAAGTCGTTGTGTTACCCGGGGTTCTTGCAACCCAAAGCTCTTGGTAACTTTTACTCTGTGCGAGGTGGTGTCAGGAAATAAATCAGGGGAGACACGGCTGTCCGACCGATCGATGGCTGCACAAACAGGGCAACACAAGAGTGCTTTCATTTAAAGCTAAACTTTACTTAGTCTCAAGCACTTACACACGTCCGCAACACCCCCAACCCTCGATAATTACCAACGCTGAGTGTGGCTCTGGAGTGGCAGAGCGGCAGCCTTCCGGTGGCCAAATCTTCCGTCTGCCGGTGGGGACCACAAGATGCGTCCAGAGGGAGAGTCCCTGAAGAAACCCTCCCGAAGAGTCCAACTAACTCAAACTTTTCCCCGTAATTTATACATTAGTAATACAATGACATGTCACTTAAAGAAAACTTGTTAAGCAAGCCGTTTCAACGGTCAAGCAAGAGGTTTCCTTCTGGTCATCAATTAACCAGGTGTGGGGGTTTTTCAGAGTTTGCATGCCTTGAGGCCCTGACAGACACATTCCCGAGGGCACATATAGACAAGCTTCCTGTTCTTCTAAAATGCATGTATCAGCAATTTCAGCACAATTCTTATCAGGAAGGACGCGGGGTCAAGCTGCCCTTTCTGTGGCACCCAAAACCCCCTCCCCTCCTGCCTTGGTCAAGCTGAGGCTGCTGCATGGTCAATTTACGGCCTGCTGACTTGGCTGCTTTTAGCAATAAGCAATAGTGGTTTCAGGCACTTTACTGGTGTGCCAAAATCTCCCCGTACAATTGAAGCGCTCTGTGCCTCAGTTTCCCATACTGCCCTTTATCTATGTTGGCTCTGGACTGTGGCTCATTGGGGCAGTGGCAGCATCTCAATATGTGTCTGTGCAGCAATGGGGCCCTGATTTTGATTGGGACCTCTGGGCATCATTTTAATAAGCGTATGTGGGCCCACCTGTCGTGTGCCTAACTGGAGCATCCACAGAGCAGGGACCATGGATAAAGTCCTAACACAGCTACAAAATGGAACTATGCTCTAGCCAGGGTGCGGGGGCAGTTTACATGTAACTGGATCCATCTCCGTGGCTGTCGTAATGTTGTCGATGGAGTCTTCGGTGTGTTTATCATGAATCAAAACATCTCTTTAAAGTTCAGCTGGCATGTTAGCTCTGAATAAATATGGAGGCTTTGTCATGTGAAGCGCATCAGATAATACCCCAATGGTTGATAGTAATGACTGCAGCTAACCAAGGGCTGAGAACAATTCATCCTCCAAAAGGTACACAACATTTCGAGAGCCGCACAATAGGTTACGGGCAAACAACCCACTTCCCAGCTCTCCAGTATTGCTGCAGCAAAGAAATCATCCGTAATAAACAGAGGATGATTATTTAGCACCGGCAACAAATGTCTGCAGCTCTTCGGCTGCAGGACTGAGGACAGGGAGACTTGAAAGAGGAACAAGCTCCCTCTGCACTACCAGATTTCCTCCCCCAGGCCTGCAGCTCCTCGCCAGACACAAGCCAGCAAGTTCAGCCACCCAACTGAGCTGCCCTAGGTTTGCCAAGAGGCAGCCGGGGCCACCTCCCAGCCGCTATCACGATGAGTGGCAGGATGAGGGGCCACCTCCCAGCCAGAGAATGAGGCGTGCGTTTTCCCTCTGCCTTCACCCCTGGCTGCCTCCTAGGAGATCTCCCGGTAGATGTGGTGTACCCTGCCTGCTGTCTCCTCATTGCTCTGGGTGTTGATGTCCCACAGCACCAGCAGCACAAGTATTGTATTGTATATTTTAACTTTGTTGGTCATATTCAGTTACATCTTGTATATCAGTTTATTCCTCGTCCTTCGATTACACATGAATCACGATTAGGTGTTTAATTAGCCTACTTGATACTTTAGGTGTTTCCTTACTTGGTGCTTCTTTAAATGTTTTATATATTCATTTATTTCATTCCATGATGTATTTATTTAATTTAAATACATAATTCAAAATAACAAATTCGACATCTTATATTTAGGCTCACAATTTGTTGAATACTGGTGCTGTAACTGGGAAAAAAAAAGTTAACTAGATCAAGCAAAGCCACAACTTACGCATAGTGGGTTCTAATGTGTTATCAATAGCATAAAAAGTAGTCTCAGGCTTCCTTGGAGGGGGGGTGGGGGCATTGACTGTTCTGCCCTGGGGCTGGAATTGCTGTCAGTGGTCCTGAGGCCCAATCCAAACTTCACAACCTCCATGTAAGTCAAAGTGCTCTTCTTCAATCTGCCTTCTCTCACATCAACACGGAGCAATGGGCACATTTTAAAAAGGAACAACCCTACCAAAACAATGCACTGCACTGCACACACAACTCTCCCCCGGGGGAGAAGATGAGAAAAAGGATCAAACACGGGTGACTGGTGTTAGTCATGTTGCTTAATGCACTGTTGGCAGGCATGCAGTTACTATGGAAATGAAGGGGTTATAAGAACCTATATGGAATAGACGTGCGATTCAAACTGCAAAACTCTAACTGGCTTCAAGCGAAGCAAGATCAGGCCCGGAGGCCAACAACAAAGGCTGAATGATGCAGGTTACTGTTGAAAAAATAAGCTCCTTTTGTAGTCAAGAGGAATACCAGATAGAGCAAATGGGTGGTTACTAGCTGTTATCCTGATGTCTGCAAACACAACAATCCAAGAAGCTACAGAACATTCTCCCGGAGTTAACACACTAAGCTATCGGGCACTGGTATGATCTCAATCCCCACCTAGTTTCTGCAGCTGTTCAGCATTCATATTGAATCATAATACTGGGACAAAGCATGAGGCTCACACTCAGCGGGAGTTGTGCATCAATGAAGACCGTAGGATTTGGTCCATTGTATTGCACTGGCTAATGTGGAGGTGCACCATTGCGCTCTGGTGGCTAGAATCGGAACTGTCCAACTGTGTGTCGTAGGCCTTCGACTTCTAACAGTACAGCTAAAATGGACAGGACCCAGTTTCACTGACCCTGGGGCTTGACCCTTAAAGGAACCTCTTTCCCTGCTACCAGATACATTTTGTTTTCTCCCACAAATGAAGGTGTTTTTTAAAAAATCATGAAATATATTCCGCGAAAAGAATATACAGCTGAAACCTTTGAAACGTCGTCTTTCATTGAATTTATAGTAGCTTCTGCCAAATAAATATAATCTGCATTACAATGCCTGATGCTAATACAGTAAGCTGCTGCATTTTCCCGGAGCAAGGGAACCTTTCAACAATTCCTCACCTAAATATAAGTATATAATTTACCCTATGAAAATGCATCAAGACACACTTCCTAGTTAGCTCCTGTCTGCAGATCCAGAGATTATGAAGTCAATGCTCAACATTTCACAAGTACAAATGTGAGCTATGGGTATCTCCTTGTGGAGAAACAGCTACATTGCCAGGAGTATGTAAGTTGTTTCTGATGAACAGGTTTCACTTAAAGGGATCCTGTATGTCCTCCTTTAAATTGTGACTGTCTGGTCCCAATGTGCCTCAAGAAAAGACCCCATTTCTCCTTCTGTAATTGTCTTTTCAGACTTTTTGCTTGAGTCCAACGGCTTTTCAGATGGTGCAGTCCTAAAGGATCCAACAAACACAAGCAAGGACTGTGCTCTGAAATGTAATGCAAAAGGTGATTTCTTTTATCCAGCTAAAAAAGGGTCATCCCTTTCATATCCTTAAATTAGTCACATTTGTGCCCAATTCTCTGGCCCTTTGAGGAAGTTACTAAGGCTGATGAAAGCTGTAACCCTTCTGCCAATGGGGACGCAGCAACAAGGGCTGGTACTTATTTTAAGGGATTCTCTACAATTTCTTAACTTTTGTGGGCTTGAGTCCTCACCTAGTAATCTGGGACCTATAACCACTCTGGGCGCTTTTGCTAGGCAAATCTGTACCCACTCGCCAGGGCTGTCCTTAGGCATATGCCACATACGCGGCTGCGTAGGGCACAGGAAAATTTGGGGCATCTCTGGGTCTTAGTGTCCACCCTTCCGCCTCTTCCTATCCCTGTTTTAATCTGACCCTTCCTCCAGGCTCCCACCACAGCTGGCTGCTGCAGCCTGGTGAGTCTTCCTGGACCGGAGGGGATCTAGTACTTAAAAGTGAAAAAGCCTCCAGCCTGCCAGACCTATTAGCACAACACTGAAACTGTTAAAGAGCCATTCAAGTGGTAATGGAGCCATTTAACAGGCATTTGCCAACCTCCAGGTATCTACTGTCAGCTTCTGAATTTACTGACAAAAACAGTTGTGCATTACTGTAGTACTTACTCAGAACATGTTAGTCTACAGGACCTCCGTTGAAAATTTGCTTTAAAAATATTTCATCAGTGTGTTGCTGAAGATTATAAAAATCACATCTCTAAAAAATCCTTGCATAGATTTTTTAGATGCACAATCTGAGTATTCATCTTTAGCCTTAAATGCTTGGATCTTCAGACATACAGTTTTTTAAATAAATCCTTCAAAAGACCACCCTTATCTAAAATACACGTGTGAGCCCAGGCTACCATCGGGCATCGGGGCACCAGTTTAATAATACTGCACAGGGCCCCATAAATCCTAAGGACGGCCCTGCCACTCGCAAGCACCGAGGTTTAAACAAACTAACTTTACTGGTGGGAGGGAGGGGGAAGAACAAGGAAAGGCCAGGTTGACCTGGGACAAGAATTTATAATTTAACACCTTCTACCACCATTTACCTCAGGGTGCATAAGTCACAGTCCCACGCAATTGGACCCTGAACGGCTGATGCAGTGTTTGTTCTGCCTCCCGCGCTCAGTTCACAGGTCCCCAACTTCCTCACTCGCAGTTTGTGGTTCCAAGAGTCCAGGAAAATCATGGTCCCTGTTTCGTATGCAGCCCTGGGGCTCTACCACCTGTCCTGCTATAATGAATGATTTCAGCAGCTAGGACAGGGAGGCTCCTCACCAGCTGACAGGAGACAGAGACGGTTGCTACCAATTCCTTGGCATGCTGCTCTCCTGCGGGAAGCTGGGGGCGAATCCAAGTGCCGCTTTGCTCTGCATGCTGGGTGCTGTGGCCGGGCCCGACTGCTGCCTTGCTTTGGTGGCCAGAACTACTTCTGGGCTCTGCTTGTCAGTGGCTCAACAACTGGAACCTCTGGGGAGCTCTGTCCACATAAGGCAATTACAGCTCATTGCTCTGCTCTTTCAGATGCAAGCGGATCAGTGACCTCAGGAACCCCTCAGAGTCCCTAGCACCCAGAAAGATATTCCTAAAACCAAGCCAGAAACATGCACTCTCTCTCTCCCTATAGGGCTGTCCAGGGCCTCTGACCCCACTTCAGCAAGCATCCGTTGTCATCAGGGTGACCCCCTACCCAGTCGTTGTCCAGGCTTTGCCCAGGTTGGGTACTCAACAAGGTCATCTCAAAAATATAGGCCCCAAGTACAAAACTTAGTCAAATTATACCCAATGTCCCCAAACTTCCTGCAGTGAATGTGTAAATAAGGTACTGCCTCGCTCAGTCGACTCCCCCTGCTCTCCAGCAGAGGCCCTCAAAGAGCTCACTCAACTAACCTCTTTCTCTCCCAGGCTACAGGGCTTACAAAACCCTCCCAGAGTTACGCTTGCCAACTTTCTAATTGCACAAAACTGAACACCCCTTCCCGGAGGCCCCGCCCCTTCTCCGAAGCCCCGTCCCCACTCACTCCATCCCTCCGTCGCTTGCTCTCCCCCACCGTCACTCACTTTCACTGGGCTGGGGCAGGGGGTTGGGGTGCGTGAGGGAAGTGAGGGCTCCAGCTGGTGGTGCAGGCTCTGGGGTGGGGCCGGGGATGAGGGGTTTGGGGTATGGGAGGGGGCTCTGGGCTAGGGCAGGGGGTTGAGGTGGGGGGGGGTGAGGGCTCTGGGCTGGGGGTGTGGGCTCCGGGTGAGGCCAGAAATGAGGGGTTCAGGGTGCAGGAGAGGGCTCCGGACTGGGGCAGGGGGGCGGGATGCAGGGAGGGGGTTTGAGGACTCCAGTTGGGGGTGCAGGCTCTGGGGTGGGGCCAGGGATGAGAGGTTTGGGGTGCAGGAGGGGGCTCCGGGCTGGGGCTGAGGGGTTCAGAATGCAGGAAGGGGTGCGGGCTCCGGCTGGGGGTCTGGGCTCTGGGGTGGGGCTGGGGATGAGGGGTTTGGTGTGAAGGAGGGGGGCTCTGGGCTGCGGGTTGGGGTATGTGGGGGTGAGGACTCCGGCTGGGGGTGCAGGCTCCTGGGTGGGGCCGGTGTTGAGGGGTTTGGGGTACAGGAGGGGGCTCAGGACTGGGGTAGCGGTGTTGGGGGGTGTGGACTCCAGGAGGGAGTTTGGGTGCGGAAGGGGACTCCGGGCTGGGGCAGAGGGTTGAGGTGAGGGAGGGGGTGAGGGGGGCAGGGTCCCAATGGCACTTACCACGGCTCCCAGGAAGTGGTTGCCAGGTCCCTACAGTCCCTAGGCACATGGGCGGCCAGGGAGGCTCCGTGCACTGCCCTCGCGCCCATAGGCACCGCCCCCACAGATCCCATTGGACTCAGTTCCCAGCCAATGGGAGCTGCAGAGCCTGCACTTGAGGTGGGGCAGCGCAAGGAGCCACCTTGGCCACCCATGTGCCTAGGGGCCGCTAGGACCTGGCGGCCGCTTCCAGAAGTCACGCGGAGCTAGGGCAGGCCGGGAGCCTGCCTTAGCCCTGGGCCCCCGCTGCACTGCTGACCGGACTTTTAACGGCCCAGTCGGCGATGCCGACCGGAGCCACCAGGGTCCCTTTTCAACCGGGCATTCAACTCGAAAACCGGACGCCTGGCAACCCTACTCAGCGTCCTATTGATTGGTCCTATTCTCTGTAGATAAAAAGGCACTTCGTACTGGCAAATACTCCACAGAAAACACCTTCTAAAAAAGGACTATATTTCCTCCATTAAATTTCACAGACCTTCTTTATGGGACTACGTTCTGTTCTGGTCGCCCCAGCTCAAAGGAGACGCAGCAGAAAGAGAAGGGGTCCAAAGACAGGTGCTGGAAACAATCCAAGGCATGAACCGAAAGTGAAAATATATGTTAAATATCAAGAAATAACTTCCTGACAGTGAGGTGTCCCTTCGAAAAAAAGGTGCTACAACAGTCTACTGTCGTGGTCCCAGTACTGCAGCATTCTGGGCTACCACTATACAATACTGTAGATTTTTATAGGGTATTAATCTGTGACATAGCAGTATAAGCTCTAATGCTTGGGACATGTAAAATTAGACTAGGCAAAATACTAGGAAGCATACAGTGGGGAACAATCCTGGGTTGGCAGGAAAATGAACTGGGATTTTCAAAGCAGCCAAAGGCAGTTATTAATTATTAGTATTATTATTTATTTGCAATCCTGTAGGGCCTAGAAACCCTGGTCAGGGACAAGGACCCCACTGTACTAGGTGCTGTACAAACAGAACAAAAAAAGACAGTCCTGCCCCAAGGAGCTCACAATCTAAGTAATTCCCCTTGCAGATCTGCAGGCCATCAATACCGCAGTCCAATGGGCATTGGGCACTTAAGTCCTTTGACAAATCCCATCCCAAGTGAGCAGAGAGGAAGGATGGCCCAGTGGGTAGGGTGCTAGACTCTGACTCTGGAGTCCTGCGTTTCATTCCTTCTTCTACTATAGATTCCGTGCTTGACCTTGGGTAAATTACTAAGGCTCAGATCCTCCAAGGTATTTAGGCATGTTATTCCTACGGATTTCATTGGGAGTTAGCTCCCTAAAAGCTGCTGAGGCCCTGGGCCTCAGTTCTCCATCTATAAAATGAGGATAATAGCACTTATCTGACTTTCCTAGCCCCCAATAGCAATTGGAGAAAGGCAGAAAAATGACCGCTCTTCTAAATACTTTATTAAGTTTCCGTCAATGTAAAAGTCCTTTTCTAAATTAATAAGAACACACCATAGTTTAGAGGCAGCTAAAATCCCTCTTGGATTCATCTGGCATCTGTTCTATTAGCAAATCACAAAGTCAGCCGTGAATACATGTTAACAAACCACTATACAAAGACTGTAATCTCTCCCGGTTACTTCTCACTGCTGGCACTGTCCGACTCTCTGATCTCGGATGCACTCGGCAGAGTAAGCTGCATAACGCCCACTAACCTCCCGATGCGATTACCGGAGGCATTTTTAATAAAACCTCTGGCAATGTCTCCCTGGAGAAGGATGGAGATTTCTTCTTTTTTTTTTTCGTGTCTGAACTTCATTTTTTTCATTGCTTAGTTAACGAATTGCTGCAAGAGCTGAGAGCATGGATCATATTTGGCCCCCACCTACACCCAGGCAACCCTACTGGATACCACTAAGGATCGGTGTTTGTCTGAAACATAAGCATAGGAATTGCCAGATTGGATCAGGCCCCTCTTTCCAGCTAGCTCAGTATCCGTCTCCAGCACTGGACAGCACCAGAACTTTCAGAAGAAGGTAACAAGAACCTTGCAGAGGGCAGTTAGGGTCAGATTCTCAATGGTACTTAGGCGCCAAACTCCCACTGAACTCAATGGGAGTGAGCTGCCTAAATACCTCTGAGGATGTGGGCCTTATAGAATAACTTGCCCCTAGGGAAAGATTTTCCTAACCCTTATTAGTCTGAGGTTGGCTTATACCCTAAAGCAGGGGTAGGCAACCTATGGCACGCGTGCCGAAGGCGGCACGCGAGCTGATTTTGAGTGGCACTCACACTGCCCGGGTCCTGGCCACCGCTCCAGGGGGCTCTGCATTTTAATTTAATTTTAAATGAAGCTTCTTAAACGTTTTAAAAACCTTATTTACTTTACGTACAACAGTTTAGTTATATATTATAGACTTATAGAAAGAGACCTTCTAAAACCGTTAAAATGTATGACTGGCACGCGAAACCTTAAATTAGAGTGAATAAATGAAGACTCGGCACACCACTTCTGAAAGGTTGCCGACCCCTGCTAAAGCATGGGGGTTACACACACGCATACACACACGGCTAGCAGGCTAGATTAAGTGCTGGGCTACACAACCTTCTGCCAACCCAGCCCAGATAGGAGCTGCAGGGGCGGTGCCTGCAGGCAGAGGCAGCGTGCAGAGCTGCCTGGCCACACCTCCGCCTAGCAGCTGAGCAAGGGAGATGTCACTGCTTCCAGGGAGTCCCTCATGTAAGTGCTGCCCAGAGCCCACCTCACCCCGTACCGGGCCCCAACCCCCTGCCCCCTCCCACACCCAAACTCTGCTGCTGCTGGCGGGGGGAGGCACAGAGCCAGGTAGGGAGCCTGCCAGCCCCGCCAACCCCCCGCCCCCAGGGCCAGTGGGAGTCCCGTGCCGTGCGCCACCACCTGCCCCCCCCCACCAGCACCCGGGCCACCCTCCCCCAGCACCCGCAGGGCCCCCAGGCAGCCCCCCCACCAAGTTTTATTCACGGGTATTTTTAGTAAAAGTCATGGACAGGTCACGGGCCGTGAATTTTTGTTTACTGCCCGTGACCTGTCCGTGATTTTACTAAAAATACCCGTGACTAAAACGTAGCCTTAGCCATGGTTATAGGCTGGGCAGGGGCTTTCTTTTACACTCTGTTGCCAGCTGCTTTTTCTGGTCCCATCTGCCTTACCAGTCCCCTTGGACTGCTGGCTGCTACACTACCCTGCTATTTACTCTCACCTACACCTGTGCCACCATCAATTTATGCTAATTGCATGTTTCATGCCAAAGCTGTGTTTGACCCAGAGGCTTACAGCAGAGTCTCAGTTTATGCCAGGCTGTGTTAGACACCCAGACACTTCAACTGAGATCAGGGTCCCACTGTGCTAGGTGCTGTACAGATGTATAGCAAGAGAGAGTCCCTGCCCCAAAGAGTTTATAATCTAAATAGACAAGGGTAAGAAAGGTATAATTATCCTCATTTAAGAGGCAGGAACTGAGGCACAGAGGCTATAAACTGCCATACATCCACTGATGTGAATGGAGCTATGGCAATTTACACCACTGAGTTGTAAATTTACACCCCTACGTGGTTTACCCCAGGTCACACAGGAAGTCTATATGGTAGAGCCAGCAACTGAACTCAGATCTCTTCAGTCCCAGGCCAGTACCTGACCCACAAGACCATCCTGTGACAGGTTCCTCCAGGGTGCCACCTGGAACCGAGTTAACACTGAGCCCTCTTACTCACCAGCCTGGGCTCCCTCTCACACTGTCCTGCTGTGACAAGCTGCAGACCCGCTCCCGGTCCTACACTTCCACCAGCATCCACACAGGTAGGGACACACCCAGCTGCAGTTACATGCAGGCTCTCTGACAGCCACTGCATGAACCAACAATAGAGAGGTTACACCCAAAATAACCACCAGCTTCCCAGCCTAGGACTCCAAAGCAGTACCGTCCTGCCCTGGTCAAAACCCCGACCAGTATGAATTTATTATCCAGTTCCTCTCCCCCTCAATGTGGGGAGGAAATGCAACAGCCCCTGTCCTTTGAGCTAAGATTTCCAAGCCCTTCACTCCAAACTTACTGGTTCAGATTAAAACATAAAACAAGTTTATCAACTACAAAAAGACAGATTTTAAGTGATTCTAAGTGATAGCAAACAGATCAAAGCAGATTACCTAGTAAATAAACAAAAATGCAACCTAAGCCTAAAATACTAGAAAGATAGGATATGAATTAGCAAATTCTCACCCTGGCTGATAATACGGGCAGGCGGCAGATTCTCAAGGAACAAGCTGCACTTGCTTTACAGCTTGCAAACCCCGGGTTTTTCCTACACAGGCTAGAAATCCCTTTAGCCTGGCTTCAGCACTTCCACCAGTTCAGTCTCTCCGGAGGAACCTGCGCAGCGAGCAGGGTTAAATGCACAGCTTGTTGTTCTGAGTGAGATTTGCACTTCACACTGGTGGTGATTTTAAGTGAGATTTTCAGTGTGGTGGCTTGAGATCAGTCAAAGAGGTTACCAGTTTGTTATTTTCTGTTTGCTTATTTCGGGCAAGGGAAGTAGGGACAGAAAAGCAGGAAGATGAGTGAAAGCGGTGAAACAGTTGCAAAATTGGAGTTGTGCAGATTTCAGGCAGAAGAGGAGAAAGAACATACAAGACTTTTGGAATTAAAACAATTACAGATAAAAGAAATGGAAGCAGAAGAGGCCAGGCAAGGAGCTACCCACCGGAGAACTTTGGAACTGAAACAGACAGAGGCTGACAAAGAAACTGAGGCCCAGAAACTAGCCATGGAGGAGAAATAAAGAGAGAGGAAGTATCAACTGGACTTGATAGAGAAGCAGAACCAGGAGCTCCTGTGAGTCCCTCTTCTCCAAAAATCCACAAATGGGAATGGTTGTGTCCTGCATACAGTGAGACAGGGGACATTGCTGAACACTTCATCAGCTCTGAGAGGCTGTGTGTGCTCCATAAGATCCCTGAGGACCAAAAGATGGCCACTTTGGTTGCAACGTTGACTGGTACAGCTCTGGATATATTCAATAAGATGCCAATTGAAGATGCTTCAGATTATGGTAAATTCAAGGAAATCATTTTAAAACAGTTTCAGATTACCCCTGAAACATACAGAGTAAAATTTAGAAGCCTTAAGAAGGGTGCTGGGAATCTTAGCTCAGGGGACTGTCGCATTTCCTTTCCACATTGAGGGAGGGGCGAACTCTATGAGCTTGTGCTGTACAATTCCCTGTGCAGCGCAAGATGGTATAATTTTGGGTTTATACTCCAGAGGGGCGTGAGTGCCTGGGGAGCTGGTGGTTATCCTGGCTGTAGCCATAGGCGCCAACTTTCCCCGGTGCCGGTGGGTGCTCGCGCCCCTGCCCGCCACTGGCCCCGCCCTGACTCCACCCTTTCCCCACCCCGCCCCCATTCCAACCCCTTCCCCAGAGTCCCCGCCCCAACTCTGCCCCCTCCCTGCCCCTATTGGACCCCTTCCCCAAATCCCCGCCCGGCCCTGCCTCTTCCCCGAGCGCGTCGCATTCCCCCTCCTCCCCCCTCCCTCCCAGTGCTTGCTGCGCGAATCAGCTGTTTTGTGGTGCAAGCGCTGGGAGCCAGGGAGGAAAAGCGGGCACACGGTGCGCCAGGGGAGGAGGCGGAGGCACAGTGGAGGCAGAGGTGAGCTGGGAGGGGGGGACGGGGCGGGGAGCTGCCAGTGGGTGCTAAGCACCCACCAATTTTTCCCTGTGGGTACTCCAGCCACGGAGCACCCACGGAGTCGGCACCTATGGCTGTAGCCTCTCTATTGTTGGTTCATGCAGTGGCTGGTCAGAGAGCCTGCATGTAATGCAGCTGGGTGTGTCCCTGCCTGTGTGAATGGTGATGGAAGTGTAGGACCGGGAGCGGGTCTGCAGCTTGTCACGGCAGCACAGTGTGAGAGGGAGCCCAGGCTGGTGGGTCAGAGGGCTCAGCAGTACCCCAGTTCCAGGTGGCACCCCGGGGGGACCCATCACACATCCTTCTCAAGTTGTTATCTTGAACCTACCATGCTCCATCCAGATCAACAGAATCTCCAAGACCAGGTGGAGATAAGAGCTACATGCCATTGAAAAGGGTCTGACTAAACCTATTCCAGCTTTCAATGAAACAGTGTTTCATCTGTAGAGGGGACGCTGGGGAAACGGGCTTTGCTATGTGGTACCCTTCACTCACACTCCCGAGGGGCCCAGTATTACAACAAAAGTGAAGGACACTAAAAAGTAACAATCCCCAAATTGTGGCCGAAATAAAACTTCCAAAGCAACGTGGTTTTGTAGCAAGATCCGTTTGTGAAGAGCTTTCACTGGCATCTAGTGGCGCATTAAGAAGCCAGCATCACAGCCACTGCATCTGGTGGACCAGTCATCACTATCCATGTTCAGTTTGGAGATGAGCATATAGAGTTTTATCCATTGGACCAACATTGCACCAATAATTATAACAACAAAGAAGTAACAAACTACCATGGGCCATCCTGTAATCCATCAAGAGCAATCAGTTGCTAATTCCTAATTCTAGGTACCAGACACTATTATCATTCGTATTGTGGTAACGCCGAATGATACCCATCAGGGATCAGGGCCCCACTATGCCAGGTGCTGTAGATACAAATAACACAGTACCCAGTTGCCTGGAACTGTGCTTACGGGAAGATAAAAAGAATCCATCTCATTCCACTTGCAAACCCCAAAGTCGTGATAACCTCCCCCAGGTTGTTCATATCAAAGCCTAGCAAAGTGGAAAATGGGAAAACAATTAAGCCATTTCACTAGGGCTGGGGGAGAATCACACGACTCCATGAGAGTGTGGCTGGTGGGAGGAAACTGGCAGAAAAACTGGAGAGCTGCACGTTCTTTTCCCCCACCATGCCAAAAATTCAATTCCCGCAATGAATAACTCGCCCACGCATTCGCTGACTTTACATCAGACCCTCAGCTCTGTGGATTTCGATGGAGCTGAGCTGCTTCACACTGGCTGAGGATCATAGAATATCAGGGCTGGAAGGGACCTCAGGAGGTCATCTAGTCCAACCCCCTGCTCCAAGCGGGACCAATCCCCAACTAAATCATCCCAGCCAGGGCTTTGTCAAGCCTGACCTTAAAAACCTCCAAGGAAGGTGTAGTGGGGCGGCTACCCCACTCCTGAGGAACGGGGTTAAAAGCAGCCCTGGAGAGGGCTGCAGCTGTGAAGAAAGCCTCGGCTGATTGGGGAACCAGCCACAGATGTGGCCACGCCCCAATCAGGGCCCAGCTGGCCCTTATAAGAGGGCAGTGGGCCAGGAGCACACAGAGTCTCTCTCTAGCGGTAGAGTGGGAAGGGCCTGGCTGCCTGGAAGCTGAGAGGGTACCAAGACTGGAGCAGGACTGGGGGAAGGCCAGAGGAGCTGGGGAGCTCTGGCCTAGAAACCCCCCCAGCTGCAGGCCTTGTTAAAGGCCAGAAAAAGGTACTGGGGAGCAGGGCTGGGGGAAGGCCAGAGGAGCTGGGGAGCTCCGGCCTAGAAATCCCCCAGGCTGCGGCCTTGTTAAAGGCCAAAGAAGGGTACTGGGGTTGCAGAGGGCAGCCCAAGGGTAGGCAGAGGCAGCAGGTCCAAACCCCCCCTTGCCTATGATGAATGGTGTGTACACTGCAGTCCGCCCCAGTGAGCAGGGGCTAGACAGTGACTGGCAGTAGCCATATACTGAGGCGAGGTGGGGATAGGGGGGTTGGGGGTTCCCTGGGGAGGGAAGACCCAGATCTGTGGGGGTACTGCCAGGGGGCAGCACCCAACGTAAAGGGGCACCGGGAGTCTGGGAGGGACACGGGGGCCAGTAGCAAGCGGGACATCGGCCAGCAGAGGGCGCTCCGGAGCTGGAAAAGCTAATTCCCTGGACAACCAGCAGGAGTTGCCGCGCCGGTGAGTCGCCGCACCGTTACAGAAGGAGATTCCACCACCTCCCTAGATAACCCATTCCAGTGCTTCACCACCCTCCTAGTGAAATAGTGTTTCCTCATATCCAACCTAAACCTCCCCCACTGCAACTTGAAACCATTACTCCTTGTTCTGTCATCTGGTACCCCTGAGAACAGTCTAGACCCATCCTCTTTGGAACCCCCTTTCAGGTAGTTGAAAGCAGCTATCAAATCCCCCCTCATTCTTCTCTTCTGCAGACTAAACAATCCCAGTTCCCTCAGCCTCTCCTCATAACTCATGTGCTCCAGCCCCCTAATCATTTTTGTTGCCCTCCGCTGGACTCTTTCCAATTTTTCCACATCATTCTTGTAGTGTGGGGCCCAAAACTGGACACAGTACTCCAGATGAGGCCTCACCAATGCTGAGGATCTGGCCTTACTTTTTTCTAAATCAGGTTGCTTATTATTCAAACAGGCTCTCAAGGCGGGATAGCTAGTGGGATAACTAGTGGGACCCCCAGGGGCCCATGACTGACAGCGAGCAATGGAAGCCGAGCAGTTTAGTGTAAGGCCATATCCTAATGATCTCAGGAGTACGGACTGGCTTCATTTGAATGTCAAGTTGACGAATAAATTAGGGCGAGAGAGGCCAGAAGGGAGACGATCAGCGATGTATCTTCCTGTCTCCCCAGCTGGAGGCTTTCTCGGTTGTTTTATTCCGTAAGTGTTAGAGAAAGTCCTACTTTGACAGCCCTAGAAACGGATGTGCTTTATCTGGCTACACAACAAATACAGCGTAGTACAAGGTGCCACACATGGCCCCTCCGACGGCCTCAAACCTGACCTGGAGGGACCACCTCTAGCACAGCTCTGTCTCCTTGTCTCATCAGTCCACAGCCGGCGTCGAGAATGCCAACCTCAAGCCGACTGTGATAGAGCGTGTTGTTACCTGTCCACTGAGAACTGGACCGAAAGCACCAAACTCATCTCACGCAGCCCACCAAACCGCCTCCGGACGGCAAGCCAAGAGTTAAACGGACCCTACCTACTTTTCCGACTATTTGTGAGCAGCTAAAACATGATCTGCTTTCCAAGGGGACTCTAACATTCCAGCTACTGCTGGCAGACATGTCCTAGCTCCCAGTGGCGTGTCCTAGCTCCCATGGTGTGCAGAGGGTAAAACGCAGCCTGCAATTGCTTTCTCTTTCTGTAACTGCAAACTGCAAAGCTGATCGACAGCAGGCTTTCATTGCTGGCTCGAGCCCAGGCAATAAGTCATTTCTATTCACCTATCAAGAAAAATGCAAGTACCAGAAATAGGATGGCTGTGTGCATTTATTTTTGTATTAAAGAACCTTGCCTCTGCTCCTTTAAGGAAATGGCACGTTCACCACTGACCTAGCTACAGCGTACTGTTAGGCAGCGTTGCCCATTAGTAGCAGTCGTAGTAATAGGATAGTGCCAAGAGGTGGCAACTCAGTTGGGGCCCCTGCTGCACACAGGGCTGTTTAAAAAGCACAGTGAAAACCTGCCCCTGCCCTGAAGAGCTCACAATCTAAAGAGGGGAGACAGACAAAGGACAGGAGGAGAAACAGAGGCACAAAGGGGGGGAAGAGACCCCAGGTTTCCTGGCTAATGATCTACGCAGTAGACCACACTGCCTCCTTTGTCCTGTGGATGCAGTTGTACTGCTATAAAGGTGCTTATACTGTTCAAGAAGGGGAATAAGCTATACAGGTATAAGGCACCTTTATACTAGTACAACTGCGTCCACACTAGGGCTTGTACTGATCTAACTGTATCAGTAACAATCGCATCCCTAATCAAAACAGTTCATAGATACATAGAGTCTAAGGCCAGAAGGGACCACTGTGATCATCTAGTCTGACCTCCTGGATTGCACAGGCCATAGGACTTCTCTGCATTAATTCCTCTTGGAATTAGAGTAGATCTTTCAGAAAAAAAACAAAAACAATTTTCATTTAAAAATTGCCAGTGATGGAGAATCCACCAGGGCCCTTGGTAAATTGTTTCAACAGTTAATTGACTGTTAATTACCCTCACTGGTAAAAAAAAATTACACTGTGTTTCTAGTTTGAATTTGTCTAGCTTCAACATCAAGCCACTGGATCTTGGATCCCAGATTGGTTAAAAAACAAAAACAAAACAAAAAACTGTGTATAGGCCAGGCCTGAGATTCAGGAGACCTACAATCTATTCCCGTTCTGCTGGATGATCTTGGACAAGTCATTTAATTTCTCTGTGCCTCAGTTTCCCCATCTAGAAGATGGGGAGAATAATGCTTGCCATATTTGTAAAGTGTTTTGAGATTGTGGTTGATGACGTGCTAAGTGTTGTTATTCTGATCAAAAGTGACATGTGTGTTTGTCTCCATATGTGTCCATATCCTGAATGTATTTATATATATGGTGTCAATAATAAGTACTTTTGTTTGTTTGTTTGTTTGTTTGTTTGTTTGTTTGTTTGTTTACTTGGTTATCTGCCTTCCAAAATGATTGTTATTCCAAGTGGAAAAGCCATGTTTAAGAGATTCAGTGGTTAAAGGCCAGTGAGATTTTAGCAAGCTCCAATTACCTCCTCCTATTTTCTTCCAATTATTAAACTGACGAATGAATCAATAGCATTCGAGACCTGGTTTTGAGCTGAGAGCATCAATGTTCCTGACTGATGGATTAAACTGCCATACGCTATGTCTGAGTACCCGCTGCTGGGGACACCGCTTTGTGAACATTACCAGTTCCATTTAGTAAAGACGATGTCATCACAGGAAATAGTCATAAGAACATAACAATGGCCCTACTGGGTCAGACCAAAGGTCCATCTAGCCCAGTATCCTGTCTTCCGACAGTGGCCAGTGCCAGGTGCCCCAGAGGGAATGAACAGAACAGGTAATCATCAAGTGATCCATCCCCTGTCGCTACTCCCACCTTCTGGCAACCAGAGGCTAGGGACACCATTCCTGCCCATCCTGGCTAATAGCCATTGATGGACCTATCCTCCAGGAATTTATCTAGTTCTTTTTTGAACCCTGTTATGGTCTTGGCCTTCACAACATCCTCTGGCAAGGAGGTCCACAGGTTGATTGTGCGTTGTGTGAAGAAATACTTCCTTTTATTTGTTTTAAACCTGCTGGCTATTAATTTCATTTGGTGACCCCTAGTTCTTGTCTTATGAGAAATAGTAAACAACACTTCCTTATCTACTTTCTCTACACCCATCATGATTTTATAGACCTCAATCATATCTCCCCTTAGCTGTCTCTTTTCCAAGCTGAAAAGTCCCAGTCTTATTAATCTCTCCTCATACGGAAGCCGTTCCATACCCCTAATCTTTTTTGTTGCCCTTTTCTGAACCTTTTCCAAGTCCAATATATCTTTTTTGAGATGGGGTGACCACATCTGCACACAGTATTCAAGATGTGGGCGTACCATGGATTTATATAGACGCAACATGATATTTTCTGTCCTATTATCTATCCCTTTCTCAATTATTCCCAGCATTCTGTTCGCTTTTTTGACTGCCGCTGCACATTGAGTGGATGTTTTCAGAAAACTATCCACAATGACTCCAAGATCTCTTTTTTGAGTGGTAACAGCTAATTTAGACCCCATAGTTTTATATGTATAGTTGGGATTATGCTTTCCAATGTGCATTACTTTCCATTTGTCAACACTGAATTTCATCTGCCATTTTGTTGCCCAGTCACCCAGTTTTGAGAGATCCTTTTGTAGCTCTTCGCAGTCTGCCTGGGTCTTAACTATCTTGAGTAATTTTGTATCATCTGCAAATTTTGCCACCTCACTGTTTACCCCTTTTTCCACATCATTTATGAATATGTTTAATAGGACTGGTCCCAGAACAGACCCCTAGGGGATACCACTATTTACCACTCTCCATTCTGAAAACTGACCATTTATTCCTACCCTTTCTTTCCTATCTTTTAACCAGTTACCAATCCATGAGAGCACCTTCCCTCTTATCCCGTGGCAGCTTACTTTGCGTAAGAGCCTTTGGTGAGGGACCTTGTCAAAGGCTTTCTGAAAATCTAAGTACACTATATCCACTGGTTCACACTGATTCAGCCTTACCCATGCACCAGGTAATAAAGAATGTAGCATAAAATGGCTTGCAGCGGAGTTCCTGTTTGCTTGGATTAGTCTGATCCTTGAGGGCCTGCTCCAGGAGGCAATGAGGAGTTCTGAGCAGTGCTGATTGTTCTCAGCTCTCATGCTCAGCATCTCTCATAGACTCATAAGTCAGAAGGGACCATCATGATCATCTAGTCTGACCTCCTGCACGTGGCAGGCCACAGAACCTCACTCATCCGCTCCTGCAATCAGGGCCGGCTTTAGTAAGTGCAGGGCCCGATTCGAATACCTGGCGGCGGTCCAGGTCTTCGGCGGTACTTCGGCGGCGGGTCCTTCACTCGCTCCGGGTCTTCCGCGGCACTGAAGGACCCGCCGCCAAAATGCAACCAAAGACCCGGAGAGAGTGAAGGACCCGCTGCTGACGTGCCGCCGAAGACCCCGACCGCCGCCAGGTGAGTAAAAAAATTTAAAAGGCGCCTAAGTAGGGCGCTCTTCTTTAGGGCACGGGGGATTCTTAGGATTCGGGGGAATCGGCCTAAAGCCAGCCCTGCTTGCAATAGACTCAGAACCTCTTGCTGAGTTACTGNTGTAAGTGCGGGGCCCGATTCGAATACCCGGCGGCGGTCCAGGTCTTCGGCGGCACTTCGGCGGCGGGTCCTTCACTCGCTCCGGGTCTTCCGCAGCACTGAAGGACCCGCCGCCAAAATGCCGCCAAAGACCCGGAGAGAGTGATCGCCATAATTGGGGTCGGGAAGGAATTTTCCTCCAGGGTAGATTGGCAGAGGCCCTGGAGGTTTTTCGCCTTCCTCCACAGCATGGGGCAGGGGTCGCTTGCTGGAGGATTCTCTGCAACTTGAAGTCTTTAAATCATGATTTGGGGACTTCAACAGCTGAGTCAAGGGAGAGAATTATTCCAGGAGTGGGTGGGTCAGCTTTTGTGGCCTGCATCATGCGGGAGGTCAGACTAGATGATCATAATGGTCCCTTCTGACCTTAAAGTCTATGAGTCTATGAGTTTATGAGAGTGAAGGACCCGCCGGTGACGTGCCGCCGAAGACCCCGACTGCCGCCAGGTGAGTAAAAAAATTTAAAAGGTGCCTAAGTAGGGCGCTCTTCTTTAGGGTGCGGGGCCGTCTTAGGATTCGAGGGAATCGGCCTAAAGCCAGCCCTGCTTGCAATAGACTCAGAACCTCTTGCTGAGTTACTGAAGTCCTCAAATCATTGTTTAAAGACTTCAAGTTACAGAGAATTCACCCTTTGCACTAATTTAAACTTGCAAGTGACCCGTGCCCCATGCTGCAGAGGAAGGTGAAAAAACCTCAGGGTCTCTGCCAATCTGACCTGGGCGAAAATTCCTTCCTGACCCCAAATATGGGGATCAGTTAGACCCTGACCATGTGGGCAAGACCCACCAGCCAGATACCTGGGAAAGAATTCTCTGTAGTAACTCAGACCCCTCCCCATCTAGTGTCCCATCACCAGCCGTTGGAGATATTTGCTGCACGCAGTCGCAGATCGGCTACATGCCATTTTAGCCAGTCCCATCATACCATCCTCTCCATAAAACTTACCAAGCTCAGCTCAGTCTTGCAACCAGTTAGGTTTTTTACCCCAATTGTGCCTGTCCGATAACACCTGGCAGAATCCATCCCTCACAAGCGCCGTGCCTCAGTTTCCTTGTCTGTAAAATAATTCGTTATCTAGCTAATCTGTGGGTGGAAGGTGCTAACAGGGTCCCAGCGCGCTGGCATTTACACACCAATATCTTGGTATTCCCCCTCCCCCGTAGGGATACAGTGAGCTGCTATTGGGGTGCAAAGCTGGCATGCTGTGGATCAGAAGCTATTGAATCCGTTAGGACATGGCCCCTTCAAGTCCTGTGGGGGACACTGAGCACTTTTTGCAGCCTGGTGCTAGGATCTGCCGGTTTTGAACCCCTGGATTTAGAGGAAAACACACTGGGCCGGACTAGCTCCAGGGGCCTGCTCCTGTCCCATTGCAATCCAGGGGCCTTTTGCCAGGGCCAGCAGGATTTCCTGGGAGAAACTACAATTCCCAGAAGGCTCTGCGAGCTTGGGAACATTCCAAGCGAGCCCGGTTCCCCGCGAAGCTAACGGTGCAGAAGAAAGGACGCAGGGTGAGATTTCCCCCCCTTCCTCGCGCCGCCCGTGCACGGGATCGCGGCCCGGCACTGTCCGATTGCAGAGTCCAGCCTCTCCCCCCACGCGCTCTGCGCTCACCCTTTGCCGCTGGTCTTTGTTTCGTTTCACCCTTCCTCCGGTAGCTCTCACTGCACTGGGCACAGACTTCCTCTAGGTCAGCAGCAGCTGCGATTGCAACACAAGTTGCAGCCAAGTCACAAACCATGTTGTCACTCTGGTTCCAGGGGAGGAAAATGCCTGCAGGGATGGACTGCTCAGGTAAGACCTTTTCAGCAAACGGCTCGTGTGTGTCTGTCACATCCTAGCCCAAATGAGAACGCTCCCCTCCCCGGGAAAGGGATCATATTCTGCCCTCAAATTCAGCCCCAAACCAGTGGGGTGGCAGAGTTGTAACTGAGGGCAGAGTCTGGCCCTCTGTGATCTGGATACTAGAAAATATCAGTGGGGATTTGTTATTTTGATCTGGTCCAAATTTAGTAAGAAGCGAGCTGTCTGGCATTTGCCAAAACTAAAAGGCAGCTAAAACGTTTTCCTAGAAAGGGACCGTCGTGATCCTCTAGTCTGGCCTCCTGCATAACACAGGCCGGAGAATTTCACCTCCTGATTCCTGTATCGAGTCCAATAAGGGGTTGGGTGGTTGTGCATATCTCTTAACAAGACATTCAGTCTTCATTGAAAGATTCCAGAGATGGAGAGATTACCACTGCTAATCCCTTCCAATGTTAATTACCCTCACTGGTAAAAATATGCTGTTGAACTTTACTGACACAATTTCCAGCCACGGGATCTTGTTATGCCTTTGTCTGCTAGATTGAAATACCCTCAGGAGGGAATTCTGGGCAAAGATCAAGTCACCTCCGTTGCTGGCCCGGATAGAAACGGATCTTTAAATACACACACCAGAATCAAGCCAGGGTTCTGCTTGGAAGAGGATATTTTTTGTTTGTTTTTTCAATTAAAGCATTCCAGGTCATTTTCTCTATTATCGTCCTATGTAACACCATATTCAATTCAGTTCATACAGCAGTGCTACTAATGCAGGGGACACATGATGTTCTGTTCAATATCTTCATCTATGATTTAGATAATGGCATGGACAGTACACTTATAAAGTTTACGGACGATACCAAGATGGGAGGGGTTGCAAGTGCTTTGGAGGGTAGGATTAAAATTCAAAATGATCTGGACAAACTAGAGCAATGGTCTGAAGTAAACAGGATGAAATTCAATAAGTACAAATGCAAAGTACTCCGTTTAGGAAGGAACAATCAGTTGCACACATACAAAATGGGAAATGACTGTCTAGGAAGGAGTACTGAGGAAAGGGATCTGGGGGTCATAGTGGATCACAAGCTAAATATGAGTCAACAGTGTAACATTTGCAAAAAAAGCGAACATCCTTCTGGGATGTATTAGCAGGAGTGTTGTAAACAAAACATGAGAAGTAATTCTTCCGTTCTACTCCGCGCTGATTAGGCCTCAACTGGAGCATTGTGTCCAGTTCTGGGCACCACATTTCAGGAAGGATGTGGATAAAATGGAGAGAGTCCAGAGAACAGCGACAAAAATGATTAAAGGTCTAGAAAACATGACCTATGAGGGAAGATTGAAAAAATGGGGTTTGTTTTGTCTGGAAACGAGAAGACTGAGAGGGAACATGATAACAGTTTTCAAGTATGTAAAAGGTTGTTACAAGGAGGAGGAAGAAAAATTGTTTTTCTTAACCTCTGAGGATAGGACAAGAAGCAATGGGCTTAAATTGCAGCAAGGGAGACTTAGGGTTGGACATTAGGAAAAACTTCCCAACTGTCAGGGTGGTTAAGCACTGGAATAAATTGTGTTGGTTGTGGAATCTCCATCATTGGAGATTTTTAAGAGCAGGTTAGACCAACACCTGTCAGGAATGGTCTAGATAATACTTAGTCCTGCCATGANATCTCATTAATTTCAGCGGGAGCTGAGCTGGTTTATCCGAAGGCAGAATTGCAGTCCATGCAACAGAATGAAAAATAGTTCTCATCTGCAGTTTTCTGTCTGTTTATCTGGCCAGTTACCCATGTGACCCTTGGTATCTGAGCACTGTACATTGGCAACCGCTTCACCCAATCAGCAGCACAATATGTGTACCTCGCCTGCGCTTTCACTGCTGTATCCAGATGTTTAGAAATCTCCCATTTCCACGCTTCCCTGCCTTTAAAGCAGTAGTTACTTTCCTACTTCCTGCTTTCTTAGCCCCCTCCACAACGGCATCCCCGCAACATCCCGTTCCCTCAGCGACAGCATCCCCAATGTCCTATCCCTGCGGCAACAGCATCCCCCAGCAACCTGTAACCTCAGCAACAGCATCCCCAACTTCCCGTCCCCTCGGTGACAGCATCCTCCAGTAACCCATACCTTCCTCACTTCTGCCTTCAGGCCTCCCTCCTTGTTGGAATTCTTGGAAATGATTTCCTATGTATGTATATGTGGCCCTGTGGTTCAACGATCCGAACTTGTCCAATGGACAGGGCAGAGCACCTAGATTCCACCACTGCCAAGGTCACACAATCTAACCTTTCTGTGCCTCAGTTTCCCCCATCTGTAATATGGAGGTAATGATACTGCCCTGCCTTTACAAAGTGCTTTGAGATCTGCCAATGAAAAGTGCCAAGTGTTAATATTGCAAATGCTGCCAACTTTGATTTTATCCTAACTTTTGAAAAGGTTAGCCTCTCTGTGCCTCCATTTTCCTATCTGAATAATGAGGCAAGTCATAATTGTTATTGTGAGGCTTAATTAATTAACATTTGTAAATTGTCTTGAGATCCTCAGATAAAAAAAGACATCATGAAAGGGATTGTTCTTACTATAACCCGCTGGTGAGTGTGTGTCACACATCCCCCTCGGCGCCTGATCCCCAGAGGAGAGGAATCTGTTTCAGCCGCACCTCCAGAGCCTTTGCTCTTTAATGTAAGCTGTAGCAGCTCAGGCTTTCAGCTCTGGAGGTTCCTGGTTCAATCCCTGGTGTGTCAGCCAAGGTGGCAGCCATCACATTAGCACAAGCAGTGTTCTCAGTGGCACATGGAATAATATCTGGACTTTCTTTTTGCTTTAATCCAGCATGCTAAACCTCCAAGACTGACTGAGGCATACGATGAGAACAGGAGCCCCACCGCAATGACCAGGGAAAGGGAGTTCTGAATGTTCAGAGAACATCTCTGCTGTTGGGTTGAAAGAAAAAACTCCATGAGAAAATGCAACCCAAGGAAGAACCAGAGCCATCCAGTTAGCTGCACGACCCTTGGCACCTCAGTATCTGTGCTGCATGTTGTCGACCTCTCCTCCTGGTCAGCAGAGCAACCAGGGCCCATCAGCTGCACTTTGACTATTGCATCATTGACTTTTCTATAACCGCCCCTTGCCAACCTTCCAACCATCCCTCCCCATCCCCTCCACCGGCTCCCTAGCAGCTGCCTGGCCTACCAGAGAGAACCCAGCCACAGAAGAATCACATCCACGTGCTGTCTGGCGCCACCATGAAAGACCCTGCAAAGCGCGTGGCCCAGAAGACGCATATGTGCCCGGAGTGTGGGAAATCCTTCAGCAAGAAGGGAAATCTGAAGAGACACCAGAGGATCCACACAGCAGAGGAGCTCTACCCGTGCGGTGAGTGCGGGAGGCGCTTCACCACGAGGGGACACCTTACCACCCACCAGAGCATCCACACCGGAGAGAGGCCTTTCCAGTGCGACGAGTGCGGACGGTGCTTCCGGCTGGAGATATGCCTGGCTGCCCACCAGAAGACACACACCAAAGGCGGGCCGTATATCTGTGTCCACTGTGGGAAGAGCCTGAGCACACGCATCTACTTCAGCATCCACATGAGAACCCACAAGGAAAAGCGGCCGTACGCCTGCACTGAGTGCGGGAAGAGCTTTGTGAAGAAGGGGACGCTGACGGCACACAAGGAGATACACAAGCGGGATAAGCCTTTCAAGTGCTCCGACTGCAGCCGGTGCTTTGGCCAGAGCGCAACACTGGTGGCTCACCAGAAAATCCACCTCCGCGGGGGGCCATTCATATGCACCGAGTGCGGGAAAAGCTTGAGCACCAAGAGGTATTTTAACGTCCACCAGAGGAACCACGCAAAGCAGAGGCTACAGGAAGCCACTGGACATGTAAATGGCATGCCTCTCCGGGTCATCCAGATTAAAGAGGAACCGGACGTGGCCTTCAAACAGGAGGATAGTTTTAGCCTGGGGAAGAACGTTACAATACCAGGAGCTCACTCAGAGGACGGACCCCAGGAAGGTACTGACACTGGAACCCAATCCAGCCCAAAGATCCTTGTTAGCACTCCGTGGGGAATCCAGACTAAGGAGGAACCAAACACATACCCCGAACACGAGAGAAACATCATTACAGTAGCCCACCAGAACTCTTACATCAAGGAAGAACCACAGGCCAGCCCCGACTATGACAACCAATTCAATCCAAAGATGCCTCTCTTTCCTCCATGGGGAATCCAGGCTACAAAGGAAGCCGGGGTGGACAACGAACACCAGAGGGATGTCACTATGATCGGCAATCTTGCGGCATGCCAGAAACCCCGCATCAAGGAAGAACCACAGGAGAACACCGACCATGGAAGCAACTTCAGTCAAAAGACATCTCTTGGCACCATCCAGAGGATCCAGATTAAAGAGGGAGCCGGGGCGGATGGCGAACATGGGGAAAGCTGCAGCCCAAAGAAAAAACATAGAAAACGCCAGAGAACCAGCGAAGAGGGGACTCCTGGTGCATGTACCAAGAGCCGGGCAAACACAAAATGCAAGAAAAATCCCTTGACGAAGGACAGTCCCAAAGCGGAGAGGATATTTCCGTGTCCCGAGTGTGGGAAAAGCTTCAACCAGAAGTCGAATCTTACTAGGCACCGGAAGATCCACACCAGTGAGGGGCCTTATAAGTGCAACGAGTGCGGGGAGAGTTTCCGGATGAACAGGAAGCTCATCAGGCATCAGAGGATCCACATGAGCGAGCCCTTTAAATGCACCGAGTGTGGGAAAAGCTTCACCCAGAGGTCAAACCTCGTGAGGCACCAGCGGATCCACACCAGGGAGGAGCCGTACAAATGTCCCGAATGCGAGAAGACCTTCAATCAGAAAGCCAACCTCTTCCGGCACCAGACGATCCACATCAGGATGGGACCGTGCAAATGCACCAAGTGTGGGAAATGCTTCACTCAGAAGAAGAACCTTATTAGACACCAGACGCTTCACTCCAGGGGCGGGGCTTATAAATGCACGGTGTGTGGGAAACGGTACAGGCTGAAAAAATATCTGAGGAGGCACCAGAAAATCCATATGAGGGAGGGACCCACCGGGCGTGCAAAACGGGGGGAAAAGCTGGGGGCACCGGTGAGCATTAGCAACCAACCCCAGACCCACCCAGAACAAAGAGCGCTCCCGGCTGTGAAAAGTGAGGAGAGCAACCTCTAGCCACAGAGCAAAGCCCACATAGGAAGGTGATAAGCATGGACCAAATTCTGCAGTCTTTAGTGGAGCAAAACTCCTACTGTAAACAGAAGGAGGCAGTGTGGCTGGGATTCAGGAGACCTGCGTCCAGTTCCTGGGTCTGTCACTGGTTCTGTCACTTGGGCAAGTCAGTTTCCCTCCCCGTACCTCAGTTTCCTCATCTGTAAAATGGGGTTAAGGATACTGACCTCCTTGGTAAAGAGCGAGGTGGTATTATTATTAACCAGAGATTTGCTCCATTGAAGAATGCGGAGTTTAGCCCAATCAGCCCCAACTCTTAAACAGGCTGAATGTATTCAGGTGCAAAGCATTGATTTCGATTGTACCATTTTGCTTCTGGAAAAGAAGTGGGGAATGTATCTGCTGAGCCTGGCTCTGAGAAATGGGCATCGCCCACATAGTTCTAACACAGACATCGCTCCCATCGATATCAGCGGTCAGCTCTGGGACTGAGACTTGGGATGAAATGCAGCAGACATAAAGGCCAGCGTTTTCAAACCGGGGGGGGAGGGGGCGGCGAGATTAGGCTGCAGAATGAAAGATGTCTCAGGCTGGGCACCTAACATGGAGATACTCAAACTCAGTGGCCACTTTTGAAAATGTGGCTGGCAGTGAGCAAATGCTGCTCTCCCAGTACATCGACGCTGAAGTTGGATGTGTACTTTCCAGCTTGGGTAGAGGTACACACACTAGCTTTGAGAGAGTAGGAGTCCCCTGCCATCTAGGAGACCAGCCAGAGACTCCATGAAACACACAGTTCTCTTAATCCCAGAATAAACACTACCAGACAATCCCTGCACTTGCCCAGTGCCAACCAGGTCCTTCCTAGTTCAAAGACAAGGCCTGGCTGAAAGTTAATACATGAGCAGGGACAGGTGGTCACAATGAGGTGGGGAAGAGTCACAGGAGTTTATGACACACCAGCCACATAATGCAATGAGACTAAAGGCTTGTCTACACTTGAAACGCTACAGTTCTCCCATCGGCATAAGTGATCCATCTCCCCGAGAGGTGCTAGCTAGGTCAACGGAAGGTAGTGCTGTCTACACCAGGGGTTAGGGCAGCATAACTACGTCGCTCAGGGGGGTGGGTTTTTCACACCCCTGAATGATGTAGCTGGGTCGACTTTATTTTTGGGGGTAGACCGGGGCTGAGCTAGCATGCTAAACACAGCAGTGTAGCCACAATGACATGGATCTCGGAGAGGGTTGTGCTCTGGTGGTTAGCCTGTGCCGCCAGCCACTTCCTAAAAATATAGCTCTAGCTCAGTGGTCCCCAACCTTTTGTGGCCAGTAGCACATTCATGTTTCCAGAAGAGTGTGGCGGGCGCCAACAATTTTTCAAGGCTTATTTTGTATTTGTACATTAAATAATACGAAAAACATCATATTTAATATTACATAATATATGAATCCAGAGAGAAGAGAGAAGCCGGAGAGAAGCTGTGAGGACAGAGAACACCGGCGCCCGCAGATTTTTCATTCTCTGTCCCCAGCAGGCGCAGGGCTGCGGCTTCTCTCCCCTGCTGGGCACTAGGCGGGTGCACATAAATGCCCCGGGGGGTGCTATGGCGCCCGCGGGCACCGCATTGGGGACCACTGCTCCAGCTCAATCAGAGCTCGCACATGTACACCTCCCCGAGCTGGAGCTGACACCTTCGCTGCAGTGTAGACGTCCCCTCGGCCATATCCATGCGAAGCTGGTGCCTGGGTGTAAGGGAGAGCGGCCGTCTCGGTCTAGCATCTTGCTATATCTGTGACTAGAGGAAATAGAAGATGCTCCAGAAGCAGCAATAGCTTCAGCAGCCCAGGATCGGTGCTCTTTTGTACTCTCTGTTTTCCCCCCAGAAAGTGACTCTGAAGGTCACTACGGGATTTTGAATTTACTGGGCATTATTTAGGGATTAAAGAAAGAAGCAATCACAATCCCTGGGACAGGCTGTACCCCTTGTGGACTGGGGCCTCCGTGGACTAGAAGAACAGAAACCCTTTATCCTTTAGATAGGTCCGGTTTCATTGTGCTTGTGCGGTGAGAGCTGCGAAGTGGTTTGGGGGCAAGTAACAGAGTTCACCACTCTTTCTTGCTCTCTGCTACTTCGTTATAATGGCGCGTGTTCCTCAGACTATGGGATCTTTAATGTGGCGGGTTGGCTGGCAGGGGGCACCACTGGGGCTTGAAGAACATTGGCAGACCAGAGATCTGAAGGGAGCCCGAGACCACTCCAGCCAGACGCGGCGCCCAACCACCCCAGAGTGCTCTCAGCAACGTTGCTTATGTGACTGAAGTGAATGCAGCAGCTGAGGGACGTGCACTAAGGATCACTGCATAGCTGGAATTCTTATAGGAGTAGAGTCAAGTCAAGTAGTGGTCAGGTATTAGGCATTAGTTCTACAGCTTGATTTTGTATATGAAAAGGAAGCTTCTCCTTCATCTCATCCCCCCAAGAGAGGTTGCGCACAATGGGCTTTGATTTACCCCCATGGCATAGGTGTTGCAGCGATCGTTGAGCCCAAGGGGCGGGACTCATGTCTGGGCAGGAAGGCAGGTGGCTGCGGAGGGAAGGACAATTTTAATCTCTGTCTGGGGTCTCCATAGGAACCACACTGGAGGAGGTGGCCTAGGAGATAAACTGAATCAGTCCATCTCCTGGATGATAGTGCCCGGTCCCTTGGGACTTGGTCCACGCCAGGTAGACTATCAACCTCCAGGGGCATGGAGATTGCGTTGCACTAGAAGAACACGGTGGAACGTAGGCAATGAATCTAGGACAATATACTAGGCCTCCCACAGTGGGGAATATACCAGAGCTCCTCACTTGAGGGCCCAAGTATGTAACCAAGAGAAGAATTATTTATCCCCCCATTCTTTGGATTTAATTGTTTTCTTCTCCTTAGACTAGTTTTGTGGCCTAGAGATTTACCCCGGAGGAAGCAGCTATGTGTGAGGATTTTGTTTTGTGTGTCGATACTTCTTTTAATAAGATACATAGAACAATAAGCTGCCCTCAATCCATCTACTCCGCTTTCCCAGGCATCACTGGGCATTGCACCATGGACCGAGGGCAGCAGCCAGACCTCAGCTCGTGGGGGAAACCAGTACTGACAGATTATACAGTCTCCTCAATAAAGTAAGTATTTTAAAAAAACAAACAAAAATCAAGCCTCCATTCTGCTTTGTACCACTGGTCCCTAATTGCAGAATCGGACTGCCCCATACCCCCAGCACATTAATATTTGAGTGAAATGGATTTCTGATGTCAATGATACGTTGCCCTGTATTGTTCTTCATGCATACAGCAATGCTTTGTGATAGCCTGTGTTATATAAGACTTGTCCATTGCAGAGCTATACATCTGGGGGAATTCTCTGCTATAAAAAAGTATTACACAGCTTGGAAAATGCCATCATTTGGTTGTGCTGACATTTCTACAGCCTGACTCAGCAGCCAGTGGACAGGACAAAACTTGACAAAGAACATGGTGGACTTATGGGAGTGCTGCTACTGTGGCCTAGCTAAAGCATTGGGCTGGGACTCAGCTGACGTAGGTTCTATTCCCAGCTCTGCCATTGCTCTGCTTGGAGAACTTGGGCAAGTCACATCGCTGCTCTGTGCCTCAGTTTTCCTCTTCTGTAAAATGGGGATAAATGTATAAAGCACTTAGAGATCTAGTAGTGAAAAGTGCTATGTAAGAGCAGAGCTAAATATTAGTATTGGTACTTCCCCAGGACCTCGTGGAGGCCACTCTGTGGATATATCATGGAGACTGAGCTCCCCCGGGAGGGAGTAGAATCAAGGACCAGTGCTCACTGTGGCATTGCACTCATCTGGCGCCTTGGAGAGGTAGGCCAAGGGGATATCCCATCAGGCAGCATTAAACGCCCACAGAGCACCCTCGCCCGTAGCAGGCACTCTGCCAATGGGAGAACAGGTCCTGGGGAGTCAGGAGTCAGCACTGTACTACCTGGCAGTTCCATTGCCTGGGCATCTCCAGGATCTGCAGGCATGGGCGATCCCACTCCCTGTCCACTCTGCCCTCTCCAGGGATTGCTTCCTGGATCCTGCAGCCGATCAGCCTCAGAGCCCCTCTCACAGCACATACACCCCGGGTGCTTGCCCTGTTGTATTCTGACCTCCTGCCCTTGAACTTTATGGGCTGCAGGCCCTCAGTGAGGCCTGGCTGGTTTGTCAGGGGAAAAGTCACAACACTGCAGGGAACACAAATGCAAAAAGTCACATCACTTCTTAATAAAACAGCCTTCATTCCGCAATAAAACCAGTTTACTAAAATCCCGCCCACTCTCCCCTCCCCTGCAGCACTGAAGCCAGACAAAGACAAACGCACAGCGCAGCGAGTGAGAAGAGGCTGTGGGGCTGACTCTGCTCTCCAGGGTCAAAGGTGGGGCTGACGCTGCTGGAGTCCGGGGCGTTACGGCAGAGTAAAACGGGGGGTGAGGAGGAGGAGGAGAATCAAGCCAGCTGACTTTTAAAAAGAAACCTCTGGGATAGGGTGACCAGATGTCCCAATTTTATAGGGACAGTCTCGAATTTTGGGTCTTTTTCTTATATAGGCTCCTATTACCCCCCACCCCCTGTCCCGATTTTTCACACTTGCTGTCTGGTCACCCTACTCTGGGAGTCCCATGTTTGGCCACGTTACCTCATGGCTGCGCTGCCTTATCATCAGCCGCGCGGCACATTCATAGCTCCCCTCGGTTTCAATTGGCTGCTCGGCCCTTGAATCGGACCCTTTGGTACCAATGGGCCTAAGGAATAGGATACAAGCATCTGGAAATGAAGCCGACCATGGCAGCCACATTTGGGGGGGCTGGATGGAGGAGAGATGTCTAGTACCTTTCATCTCTGGTTAGGGTGACCAGACAGCAAGTGTGAAAAATCGGGACAGGGGATGGAGGGGGGGGGGTAATAGGTGCCTACATAAGACAAAGCCCCAAATATCGGGACTGTCCCTATAAAATCGGGACATCTGGTCACCAGGGCCGGCTCTAGGTTTTTTGCCGCCCCAAGCAAAGAAAAAAAAAACAAAAAATCTCCGGGAGCGCAACTGCCGAAGCAAAAAAAAAAAAAAGTGTCCGGAATGCCGTCCCTGAAATTGTGCCGCCTCAAGCACGTGCTTGGTTTGCTGGTGCCTAGAGCCGGCCCTGCTGGTCACCCTATCTCTGGGGGAACCCTACATGTTTCACATGCGCTGGACACCAAGCAGCGCTATCATACGCTCACCCCACTGCTGGAAGTTCTGGCAACTGGCTGGCACACAGGATGTGACATAAGGAAGGAGGGAAAATTTAGGCCAAGGACACCAGGGCAAACATCTGCTCTTACAAAAAGTGCCCTGGGATGCTTACGGCTCACATGGAGCACTGGTGGTTCCATAAGGTCTGAGCCGAAAGAGCCAGGCCCAGTAGACTGCATGGAACTCAACTCCTGAAGGATGGAATTGATCCTACCATGACCAGTGGCTCAGGAGTCGCCCCAGTGAAGTCAGTGGGTCTGCACCACTGCTTAATTTGTGCTAGGGCTGAGCCGCGGCCCCTCTGGGCTTGGTCGTTCATAGCCCCAGCCCCTCTGGGCTTGGCAGTTCATAGCCCCGGCCCCTCTGGGCTCGGCCGTTCAGAGCCCCGGCCCTTCTGGGCTCGCAATTCAGAGCCCCGGCCCCACTGGGCTCGGCAATTCAGAGCCCCGGCCCCTCTGGGCTTGGCCGTTCAGAGCCCCGGCCCCTCTGGGCTCGGCCGTTCAGAGCCCCGGCCCCTCTGGGCTTGCCGTGTCAGTTATGAAAGTAAAAAATTTGCTTGAGTCCCGACACCTCTTCCATTACGAATTAAGCACTGGTCTGCAGCACCAGCACGAAAGCTGGGTGAGCTGAGAATCAGGCACTAGAGTTGCAGCATCAGCTGCTTCGGCTACTAAAATGTCTCCTCCAGTTTACTGCAGGTGAAGGGAATGTGCCACTGGTTTACTAGTCCGCATAGGGTCATGTTAATCCCATTGAACATTTTACTGAACAGGATCACAAGAAAAAATCCTCCTTTCCCAATTGTAGGAGCCATTCAATGAACAAAGGACAAGGCTAAGGGCACACTGATCTCCCCTCATGCAGCAGGCTAGATGGCATTCATTGCTTTGTTTCTGAACAGCAGTAATCGCAGGCCATGCAATCCTTTGGAGGAAGGACTACATCTCCCAGCAGGGCATTGCACAAAGCAGTTTCTTACTCCCCATCCCCCCTCCTTTTTCCCAGCCAGCTTTTGTCTCTCCGACTTCTATTTCGCTCCCTCCCCCTATAGCTTCTACTACAGCACTGAAGCAGCCTTTCCCTGAGTCCGCAGAGCAGGCCATAGGAGACAAGGGGACAGGAGAAGAATAGTAAGACCCAGAGATCTGGATTTCATTATTTGTCAAGTGACAGCTGAGTAGCCACGCTTTCCTCTGGTTAATGCTAAAGGGAAGAGAAATATGCTTGCAGCGGTATTTGCTCGGGTAAGACATTTTCCATTCAGCTTCCTGTGTGTTTGCTGCCTCTGGCTAACAGACACTGGCGGGTGAACACGGAAAGCATCTTCTGTCAGGAAAATAACTGCTGTGTGTTAAGTTAAGGAATGATCTCGTTCCACGTCTACTGGGATTTTCTTTCATGTTGACATCTCCATAAGAAAGTGACCAGTGCTCGTGGTTAGGCTAGGAAGAGCATCTCTAGAAATTCCTTAATGATCTGTGCTCAGCTTGGGGAGAATTTGGCAACTAAAAATTGTGCTGACCTGACCTGACCTGACCGGATGTGGCACGTTCATTTTGCTGCTTTGCAAACGGCGGAGGACGCAAACAACACCGAAGACTGTTTATTCCAAATGAACCCTTACAGAGCTGACTTGTGCTAACGCAAGCTGCTTCTATGCCTTAAAACTACAGCTGTGTTGCACAGTTAGATACTCCCGTCAGTGGTGTGTCATTGGACATGTATGCACAGTCCAGGCTCTTAATCCCGGTTGTGGCAAACGCTTCAATAGTTTTTGTTACCTGGGTGGATATTATGCAGTTGAGTCTTTCTGATTTCAGCATGCTCCTGCATGTCGGGTTCCCAGAAGAACGTGGGTGACCAGATGGAAGCGTAGATCCACGCATATCTAACTCTAGAGCTGTACTTTGGATGTGCTGTGCCACTAGTTTTCAGCTCATCTTTATGTCTCCTTTATTGGTTCATAAATTAAAAAGCGATGCTGATCCTCTAGTCTGCCTTCCTGCATAACACGCGTGTGACAGGGGAGTGCTCTCTTACCATTCTGGCACCTCCTAATGGCCCATCTGGGGATTAGCTACCACAGGGGCTGATGCCCCGTCCTGGTGATCCTCAGCCCATCATCCCACTCACTCACTCCAGGCCTCTCTCATGCTCACGGAGCTGCAGCATTTTCCTCTTCATGGCTTATCCCTTCTGCCAAGTCACACTGAAGTTCCCCCACTTCTGGGGTGTTATCAAAGTCTCCTTCCAAACTGTCCCCGGCAGTCCCCAAATAGGCTGCCCCTAGCGTGCCATTCCCACAGTGGCTGGTAGGGGAACCCAGGCCTGCCCTCTGCACTGGGTTCCAAACCAGGGACCCTCGACCCAGCAGCTCAGGGCTTTATTCCCTCAGCGCTCACTGCTCCTTCCCTGGACTGCTTCCTACACTGCCTATTCTAGGCTCCTACTCTCCCTCCTAGTATCAGGAAGTATAATTACAGGCCTTCTCTCTGTTGCCAACTCCCTGGCTTTATAGATAGAGCCCTGCGCATATATAAAAATGTGTATCCGCATCCGATCTGCGAGCCGCAAAAATTGTCTGCGGATATCTGCAGATTTGCAGGGCTCTACTTACCGTGGCTGGGCTGAGGCTCCGAGGCAGCCCCCACCAGAGCCCGGTCAGGGAGAGCTGCGTGGGTAGCTGTGAGGAACCTGCGCAGAGTCATGGACCCTCCACTTGCCCTCAGCCAGGCGGGGAGTCTGGGGGGGCGGGGATGTGGCCGGGGGCTGCCCTCAGTCCTCCCCTGCACCGCGGGCAGATGGAGGGTCCGCTGCGGCTCCCCGCTGCTCCCCGGCTGGGCTCCATGCTGGCCTAGCCAGGGGGTGGGGGGTGACCCGTGGAGCTTCCTGGGGGGCTGCTCGGGCCCCCCACCCAGAGCAGGTGGAGGGGCCTAGGCTCCCCACAGCTGCCAGCGTGGCTCTCCAGCTCTGGCCAGGGGTGGGGGGTGGAGGATGTCAGCTCGGAGCCACAGCCCGGCCACGGTAAGGGCCGGGTGGGCAACTCTGGGGAGCCACAGCCGACCCTCCACCTGCCCTGGGTGGGGGTTCCGAGCACCCCCCGGCCCATGTCCCTGCCCCCCAGACCGCCCACCCAGGACAGGTGGAGGGTCCCCACCACGGTTCCTCACAGCTGCCCGCCTGGCTCTTATCCACAAAAATGGTCCACGGATATAAAGCAGATACCCTTGGATTTGCAGGGCTCTATTTTTAGATGCCCTGCCTGATTCTGCCCAGGTGAGCTTCATCCCCAATTAAGCCTCATTGTGTCCTAGCTCCCCGCCAGGTGCAGCCTATGGCTAATTGGCCTCTCTTGCCTATAGTAACCCCTCCAGGGCCAGTGTGGGGCGCATGCCCCATCACAACATGCCATAGAATTTCACCCCGTGGTCCCTTCATCTAGCCCAACTCTCTGTGATTGACCTAGAGTGTATCTTTTAGAAAGACCTCCATCCAATCTTGATTTATAGACTCCAAGTGAGGGTGACATTACTGCAGCCCTTGGGCCAATGGTTAATGACCCGCCCTGAGAAAAATGTTCATCTTATTTCCAGTTGGTTAAAGCATTGGAGTAAAACGTATTACAGATCGCTGCCGGAATGGAGTCCACGTGCAATCAGACTTTAGAATTTTGGAGGCTATAAAAAAGGAAGCAGATTGGAGAGGTGATCCTAACCGTAGCACCCAGGAGCCCCAGTCACGGATGAGGACCCCACTGTGCTAAGCGTTGTACAAACACAGACCCAAAAGACAGTCCCTGCCCCACAGAGCTTGCAAGCTACGTGCAACAATGCTTTGCACTTCTAGGCCCCTTTCCGGGAGGGCCTTTAACAGTAATGTATTAAGCTCTCCAACGGGCAGGGAATTATTAAGCCCGTTTTCCATATGGATAATAAATTGAGCCACAGAGAGAGGGGACGAAATACGTCCATACTCAAATGACTAGTCAGCATGGTAGAATCGGAACTGCAGTCTTGGTCCATCTCTCTTAGTTCCTTCCTCTCACCATCAGCCAAACAAACACGTTCTGCCTTGAGAAGTATTTATACACGGCATCTGAAGACGTGATGGCTGCATAATTCACCCCTCAGGGATTTATCTGCACCCAGCTTTTGTCCTTTCCTTAACTTTACTTTTTTTATATTTATTTTTTGGCGAAGGTATTTAGATGTCTGCATGTTTCTAAGAGGACAATGCCTGATTTCCTTGGAAAATCCCAGACTAAATATCAAACCCCAGCACTCCAGGGGAGGAATAAATGAATGGCATGACCCACCACCACTGCTTCCAGAGTGTAATGTTCCCCACGCTGCTGTTCACACACCATCAATATGAACACCCCAATGTCATTCTAGTTGGTGCAATGGCACCAGCACGACTGTTGCCCGAATGGCGTATTACGTACCTGGCCAGACATGACATTTCGAAAGGGTCTCACTCTCCCCCACGCAGACTTTCATTTGTAAATATTTCAAAAGTATTTTTCCCCTCTTACATTTGTAATGTGTTTTGCGTGTGGTGGGAAAGTAGCTGATCGATAGCCCTGATGGGGGGTGGGAGAGAAAAGAGAGAGAAAGGTGGATTCCTATCCACTGAGAACTTGATTCAGATCTCCCAGGCCCTGATCAGGCCTCAGAATAGACATTAGATGGTGACTGTGTTTAATCCTTGTCAACCCAGACACAGAGGCCCACTGGTGCCAACTGCCACAGGTTTCCCTGTTCTTTATAAGCGACTCCTGTCCCAAACCTGACAAACTCACTACACCCAATACTCCATTTTCACGGTATTATCCATAAAGGGTAGCATATGAGGTCTCTCAGTGGTTTGAGTATTGGCCTGCTAAACCCAGTGTTGTGAGTTCAGCCCTTGAGGGGGCCACTTAGGGATCTGGGGCAAAATCAGTACTTGGTCCTGCTAGTGAAGGCAGGGGGCTGGACTCGACTCGACTCAATGGCCCTTCAGGGTCCCTTCCAGCTCTATGAGATAGGTGTGTATATATAAGCTTATAACTTATTGATGCTCATAATTATCACGAGATGTGTGGCGGGGTAATATTTAAGGAACAACATAACTATATTGAAAATGATGCCCTTATGGTCTTGGCGTGAAAGTGAGTCACCAGGGAATTGTAGGCTTTGGTGATGGCCCATGCAAGCCGGAGGGAGTTGTCACCTTTCCCTGGCTAGCCAGTTATGTCAGGTATTGCTCCATTGTCCACCACTGCACCAACCCAAAAGAGCCAGCAAAAAAACATCAAAGACAAACTATAAACATGGAAACCACTTGGCAGTGAAATGGAAGGACAGGGCACTGAAGGGATCTCTGGTGAATTAAGACAAGAGGCAGATTCAGTATATCGCAGGGTGGAGGAAAGACCCNAGCCCGAAAAGCATCAGAACCTCCCCTACTAAAATCTGATGGGCTAGGATTTTGGGTGGGATTTTCAACAGCCTTCAGTGCCGGCCTCACTCTGCTCCCAGGGGAGTCAGCGGGAGTTCTCCCACCAACTGCAAGGGGCGCAGAGTAAGGCCAATGCTCAGTGCTTTTGAAAATCCCTGGATAGCGATCATGCCAGGCACCAGCCTTTGAACTAACGCCAGGATTTCCTTTTCTGTGCAGCATGTGACTGTGACAGGAACAAAACAGGAACCGCCCAAGGAAGGACCCGGCCATAAATTAAAGAGAGCAAAGACAATGCTTCCAAGGGTTCGGTTTAACAAACCAACTGCAACTTCCCCTTGGCTCAGGGAAAACCGCGAAGGAAGGAAACACACCAGGCTGGGGGAGGAGTGATAGGAGTGATGCCAAACTCAGCAGCAAGGATTGGAATAAGCCTGGGCCTGATGTGAGAAGAGTCGTTACCATGGAGAGCTCTCTAGCACCCACTTCGCAGAGACTGTACAAATGTCCTGAGTGCGGGACAAAGTTCAGGAAGACTCCCCTGGAAAGCCACACGAGAGAGAGTGTAGTGACTGCAGGAAAGGATTCGTTGAGAAAATAACCCTCACTGTCCAGCCAAGGACCCAGATGGGCAAGAGGCCTTACACCTGCTTGCGGTGAGGGAGGTGTTTCAGCCAGAAGATCACTCTGGTCACCCGCCAGAAGATCCACTCCCGGGCAGGGCCCTACATCTGCACTGACTGCGGGAAGAGCGGCATCCCCGACAGGAGCGTGGCCACACACAGGAGGAGGTACACGGGCAAGCAGCTGTTAGTCTGCGCCCAGTGTGGGAAGAGCTTCACCTGGAAGGAGAACTTCACGATGCACCAGAGGAGCCACACAGGCCAGAGGCCCTATGCCTGCAGGGAGCGCTTTGTGCACAAAAAGACCTTTGGCCATGCCCCAGAGGACACACCAGGACGAACAGCCCTACATGTGCCCCAGATAAAGCGAAAGCTTCCTGCATAAAAAAAACCCTCAAGGTGCACCCGGGACTGCCGTGGGAGAGAGGCCACACCAACACCCCAGCCGGCTCTTACGCCACCGCCGAGAATCCACATAAAAGAGGAGCTGGATGCACATGATGGACAGCAAGGAAGCCTCGGTGTGGTGAGGAGTACAGTGCCCCAGAGGGCTCAGCTCGGTGAGGGTGAGGCCCACAGCACTGAGAACAACTTCAGTCCCCTCATAGCAGGAATCCACCCAGCAGGGGGCTCCTGCGTATGCACTGAGCACGGGGAATGGTTCCAGACTGCTGAAAACCTCACCGCTCGCCCAGCCAGGAGGCCACATGAGAGCAGGGACTGTGGCGGTCACTCGGGTCAAGGGGTAGCTCAGCCAATAAGCGGTGCACTGGGAAAATCACTGGCTGAGAACGGGGAAGGGCGGCTCTCAGAGAGAAAGCCCAGGTGGGGAAGAGGGTGTACACATGCACCAGCGTGGGGAGAAGTTCGCCTCACCAGGCATGCGCTGACCCACAGGCAGGACAGGCCCCATGAAGGCAGCGCCTGCAGCGAAGGCTTCGTTGAGAGGTCGCGGCTCGTGATACGCCAGCGGATCCACACGGGCGAGACACCCGATTGGTGCAACGTGTGAGAGAAGAGCTTCAACCAGAAAATGAACATCATCACCCCAGCGCAGCCATGCCCAGGAGAGGCCCTATGCCTGTCTTCAGTGTGGGAGGGACTCACAGAAGGGCTGCATGGGCGAACGGCCACCCCCGGCTGCCGAGTGAGGGAAGAGCTTCAGTCAGGAGATGACCAGAGGCTCCCCATAGTACGGCGGAGGCTGTTCATACGCACGGGGCCCCGTGGGGAGTCTAAAGATGCCCCAGCAGCCCAACAAAGGGGCGAGGCCTCACATAGGTCTGGCACGTGGGAGGAGCGTCGCTCAGAAATCGAGTTTCAACAGGCACCAAGAGGTCCCCACGTGCAGTATCAAGTGACGATGGCAAAGATCATTGCCGTTGCTTCTGATGTCCTGCAGAGCCCGTCTGCTCCGGTGAGATCCCTCCCAGGGGGTAAGGATGGGTTGTAGCAGAGATCTCTGCAACGGACATCCCCCCTTTGGGCTCTCGTCAAAGCATCAAGTTACTCAGTGTGGTATTGCACTGTGCCATGATTTCCATTGCATATGAACCAGATAACCCAGACCCAGCACAGAACTAGGGACCTCCACAGGGCATTGATATTTTGTATCTGTGAGGTTTTCCTGAACTATAATAAAATGTAACATATTTCTCTCAGCATCTGCTGCTTAAATATGGTGTAAATAAATGTAAAATTAACATGGCACACATTCAATGGATTAAAGACTGGCTAACTGATAGGTCTCAAAATGAAATTGTAAATGGGGAATCATCATCAAGTGGGCCTGTTTCCAGTGGGGTCCCGCAGTGATCGGTTTTTGGCCCTATGCTACTTAACATTTTTATCAATGAGCTGGAATTAAACATAAATTCATCACTGATGAAGTTTGCAGAGGATATAAAAATTGGGGGAGTGGTAACTAATGAAAAGCGATCTTGATTGCTTGGCAAATTGGGCACAAGCAAGCAGTATGCATTTTAATACGGCTAGATGGAAATGTCTCTAGCTAGGAACAATGAATGTAGGCCGTCCTTATGGGACGGGGGACTCTCTCCTGAGAAGCCGTGACAATGAAAAAGATTTGGGGGTCATGGTGGATAATCAGCTGAACATGAGCTCCCAGTGCAACGCGGTGGCCAAAGGAGCTAATATGATCCCGGGATGCATAAACAGGGGAAACTCGAGTAGGAGTCAAGAGGTTAATTCACTTCTGTATTAGGCGCAGGTGCTGGAATACTGTGTCCAGTTCTGGTGCCCACAATTCAAGAAGGAAGTTGATAAATTGGAGAGGGTTCAGAGAAGAGCCACAAACATGTTTAAAGGATTAGAAAACATGCCCTATCGTGCTTGTGTTATTTGAGTCTACCCAAGAGAAGGTTAAGGAATGATTTGATTACAGTCTATAAGTATCTATATGGGAACAAAAAGTTAATAATGAGCTCTTCAGTCTAGCAGAAAAAGGTCTAACACAACCCACTGGCTGGTAGTTGAAGCTAGACACATTCAGACTGGACATAAGACACACATTTTTAACAGTGAGAGTAATTAACCATTGGAACAGTTTACCAAGGGTTGTGGTGGAGTCTCCATCACTGATCACTTTTAAATCAAGATTGGATGTTTTTCTAAAAGATCTGTCCTAGGAATTATTTGGGGGAAGTTCTATGGCCTGTGTTATACAGGAGGTCAGACTAGATGGCCACAGTGGTCCCTTCTGGCCTTGGAATATATAACTCTATAGATGCAGGGACAACACGTAGGCCTCAACCCAGTGAAATCAGTGGGACTACCCAGGAGCGTAATGATAGAGCTGGTCAAAAATTTTAATTTCTATCCCAGGGAAAATGCTGCTCTTTGAACATTTGTTTTCATCCTGAATTGGGATGAAGAGCCAAAATATCACATTTTCACAGAATGAAACTTTCCAAAAAAATTTCAGTTTGGAAGCCTCAAAATGCAACATTTCAGCATTTTCAACTGAAACAAAGTATCAATTCAGAATATTTAACTTTAAATGGGCATTTTGAAAGGAAACACTGCCATTCATTTTGAAATGCCATCTCGGAATCATCAAAAAGTTTCATTGAAAAACATTCATGTTTTCCTCCAGAAGACTTTGATTTCAACTAAGTCACATTTTGCAAAACATACACACGCTCACACAAAACAAAACCTTTGAAAATGTTTGACCAGCTCCACTTCAAGTTTAGCCCATGTCTAAGTGTTTCTCTGGATTGGGGCCACATAGGCAAAGAAGTACAAGGAGGAGAAATAGACCAGACTGAAACAGAAGGAGCCACATGGGCAAGCGACCATTCTGTGCACTAAGGGCTTCTTGAATTTCACCTCTAACTCGGCCATTTCTTCTGCCTCTCTCTTTGCCTGTCCCCTTCTGCATATAACAGTCCTAAGAAGTACCAATCCTTCAGGGATCCATCCAAAACAATTGACATTTTAGCTTCTGAGCTATCCATTTAACATGGTGATGGGCCTTCCACATTTTGTCCTGTGGGACTTTGTCTAACTGCACTCCTTGGTAGACACCGACTGTCCTGGAATCACTTTGGGACAGGAGAATATCCCTGAGTCCCTTGAAAAGAATTGGTTTTTAAGTGATTCCCCCATTCTCACCCCCACCCTCACTCCCTTCACATCAGGTTCTCCATCTAAGCACCAACAAGAAGAGAGAGGAATTGGGTCAGGGAATATTTACATGGATAAGATGGGCGACTTGTCAAGAGTTTGAGGGCGGGACTTAGGAAAAAAGTGTTCAGTGGCGAGCGAGTCAGTGGTCAAAGCCCCCCTGGCTGCAGAGCTGAGCCGGCACCGAGTGCTTTTGAAAATCCGACCGTTAAGTATTGAGCAGAAGATCAGTTTGAAGGTTACATTAGTTCTGTGCTAGGAATCAGACTAAAACGAAACAAACCAGAGAGAGGCTGAAGACTAAAATAGCAGAATGAGATAAGTGCATACTCCGAATGAACATGAATTAATGTGTGGAGAGCCCCCAAACCCCCAGCACGCCTGGTTAAGTCAATGGGAGCTGCGCGTGCTGAGCACCAGTGGAGATTCTGTTTGAAAGGTTCTGGATCATTCCTAACGCTGAGGACAAGAGGAAGATGGCCGAGATACTTACTGGTGCTGGTCAGTTTGCCCCTACAGAATAGCATGAGCCAAATTCTGTCCTCAGATACGTGCTCCCATTGAGTGTGTGAGCAGGGTTTGGCACTCAGTAAAGTGAAGGAAGATTAAAAACCAGAGCACAATAGAAGCATCTGATAGAATCTGTAAACCACTAGAAATACAGAGTTACCGAAATTAGGGGAGGGGAGCAGAGACGCAAAATGGGGTGGAGACAAAGAATCAAAAAAAAANNNGCCCTGCTCCTGCTTGGCCAGTAACGACATCGCTCAAGCCATGATGTTTAGAGCTGGAAAGGCAACGGCCTCATGGTTGAGATTCAGCATCAGACCTCCATGGAAAATAGTCTGAGGCTCAAAGCCCAGCCGTGGAACCAAAATACCCTACAGATTAAGGGGCTCAGCAGCCATCTGTCTATCTTAGGCCCATCTCTCCACATAGAAACGTTGGGGGGAAAGGTTCAAACTTACATGCCTAACTTCAGGCAATGAATCCATATTCGGGTATCTAAACAAGCGGCCTAAAGTTCAGAAGTGCTGAGTCCCTACAACTCCCATGAGAGCTGCAGGGCCTCAGCACCTCTGTGAGGCACCCCACTTATTTAGCCCCCCCAGTTACATAGCAGGTAAACTCTTTAGGGCAGGGCCCATCGTTTTGTCCTGTGTTTGTACAGCACCTAGCACAATGGGGTCCTATGACTGAGGCTCCCAGATGCTGCCGCAAAACGAAGAATAGTAGATGCCTAAATATGGATTTAGGTGCCTACTCTTAGGCATCCTACTTTGACAATTTTGGATATTGTGCTTGATGGGACAGGCCATTGCCCAGGTCCCAGAGGGACGGATTGTGTTGTGGAGTGGCAGCAAGGTTCCTTCTAGACTCCAATCAACATGCTACCTCTGCTGAAAGCCTTCAAGCTCCCAGACCCTTCAAAAGGTCTGAGTTTGCTCCCTACTGCCAACCCTGCCTTTGGTTTTAGAGTTCATTTTAAGATCTAGGTTGTTATTTTGCTGCAGTCTTGGTCAACTCAGCAAGTCCTTATGGACAGTCAAAATCAGCCCCTGACGGGGCAGAGGCTAGTGTTCCGACAGCTGAGAGCGGAAGAACTTTCAAAGCCACTTTAAAAACTGGGTTGCTGCGCAAGGCGATGTGTTTTGCTCTGTGGTATTGCAGCAGCAGTTCTTTGGGCATGCCTACTGCATGCAGATTTAGCATGACCATGCCAAGAAATGCCAGTGTACGTGACATGTGAACCTAATGTATCAACAGGTGGAGTTCCAAAATGACATATCCCGCACATCACAGAGCAAAGCTAGAAGTGGCTGAGCATGCAAAAATATACCAATGACAGCTGTACTCCCAACATATCAGACTTCAGCCAGCCACCGTAGGACTGGTCCTGCAGGGTGCAGAGCACCTCCTAAAGGGCAGTGAGACCTGCGCAGGCGATGCTCAACAACTTGCAATCCTGGACCTCGTATTGATCCAACCACTGATTTTGGAAGCAAATTCTTCTGACAGCAACATTAGGGTGACCAGACAGCAAGTGTGAAAAATCGGGANCTAATTAGCATGCCAACAAAGGTGCAGTAATTGTTACCTGTAGCTGAATAGGCTGCATCATGCAAGAGGTGCAACTCATTTTTTACCTTTGATAACATCAAATAATTACTTCTAGTGGGACCCTGACAGCCAAATGTCCCCTGCACTGATCAGGGTAAGCAAGGAGGAAATGCATCAGTATGAGTAAGATTTGAGGAAACAAAACATGATCATCTAGAGGAATGACCATGACAGATGAGGCTCATTTTAGCTGCATTCCACTGCAGCACTGGTATATGCTCGGGTCTAAATACTAGTGGCCAGAGCATGGGCTGGTGTTAACCAGTGTTACTCCATGGAAATCAAAGAGGACCAGCTGATAATCTGGCCCTGGGAATCCCATTTACTGATGGATGCACAGACCAACATGGCGGCATGAAGCAACCCAAACCTGGACTACATTCAATGGGACCCCTATCACTGAGTGCACTTTGGCCCATCTCTGCCGGCAACTGTTTCTGTTCTCCACTTCCACAGCTGAATTGTTGCTGATGCAGCTTTCCATATAAATCATGTTGCTTGGGAAATAAAGGAAAGCATGTATCCTAGGCTGCTGGCGAGGTGGGGTTTGTTTTTCATTAGTGATTCCTACCCCAGCAGCTTTTCATAGGTATTAAACTCACCCCTGCGCCAGGGATCAGCACAAGGCCAAATGCAGCACTTACGTTCTGCTTCAGATCTGGAGAGCCCTTGTTGTGCAGGGTTGGATTTGAGTCACATTGCCTTTACGTGCATGCATGTAGCCAGGGGCGGATTAATAATTTTGCCGCCCCTAGGCCTGGAAATAATTGCCGCCCCTGGCCCCGCCCCGACCCCACCCCTTCCCCCAAAGTCCCGCCCTAACTCCGCCCCCTCCGTGCCCCGATTGGATCCCTTCCCCAAATCCCCGCCCCAGCCCCGCCTCTTCCCCAGCACGCCGCGTTCCCCCTCCTCCTCCCTCCCTCTCTGACCAGCGAAACAGCTGCGGAGAAGTTCCCCTGCTCCAGCTCGCCTCCTCCGCGAGCGCGCCGACGCTTCCTGTTTCTCTCCCCTCCCTCCCTGCCCAGCAAAACNTAGGCCTAGCCCTTGTCGGCCTAGGCGATAATACGCCGCTGCATGTAGCCTTCTATTCTTCTACAACCCCTATTACCATNCCCTTGTCAGCCTAGGCGATAATACGCCGCTGCATGTAGCCTTCTATTCTTCTACAACCCCTATTACCATGGGATCTGAAAGCTTTCTACTGGTGCATTAAGAAATGTGATGTTGGTCATTCTCTTCTCCAGAAGAGAACTGTGTATGTGATGGAGTGTTTTCTTGTTGCAGGTTTTTAAAGTTCAATTTATATGTGCATCCTGCCCTGTGCTTATGTTAGAGGAGGGAGGTCCTTGCACTTCAAGTGGAAGGTGATGAGATTTGGGACGGTCCGTAGTTCCTGGGGGAGTTCGTTCCACAGGCTCCCACCAAGCCCCGAGAAAGCTCTGTCTCTTGCACAGATGAGCTTTATCCTGTGATGGGAAAGTTCCATTGTGCCAGAGGAGCAGAGCCATCAACCAAGGGCCTCATCCTGGAGCTTTATGAGATCTTAGAGAGACGCTGAGCCCAGATCATTGAACACCTTGGAAAGAGGAGAGAAGAGACACGCAGGAGAGGACAGGGAAAGGGGTTGTTAATACACAGAAAAGGGGAACAGAGGGAAGGGGTTTCAAAACAATCTAAACAGAGGGGAGAGGACAAACCAAAAAGTGATAGTAGGTGGTAAGCCAAATCTCCACCAAAAACTCCTTAAAACAAAAGTTAAAAATCCTAGGATGGAGTAGGGTGGGGGAATCTAGAAAGCATGTGGAGAGGCAAAGCTATCCTAGGTGAGGGAAGCAGGGGAGGGAGATATCTCTGGGTTTCTTTCAGATCTCAGCCTAATTAACAGCCCCACCCTCTGATAATATTTGAATGCCGGGTTTGAAAGAGTGAAAGAGTGTGTTTGAGAGAGAGGGGTCAGGGAGAGGAGGAGATGAGAGAGGGAATCCCCTTATGGGCAACAATTAAAACACTGGAAAATATTCCATCAACTTCCCTAACTCACGCACCAGGTAATCCTATATGGGAGGAAGAATTCATTATATTAATAATAAATGTAGTAGTGTTTTAATTGTTGCCCATAAGGGGGTTCCCTCTCTCATCTCCTCCCCTCCCCTCCCTGACCCCTCTCTCTCAAACACACTCTTTCAAACCCGGCATTCAAATATTATCATGAACCGTGCAGCAATTCATTATGTGCAGCCCAGTACTTCCATTCTCTTTCCATTGTGCACCTGTACTATGTGCTGCTGAGATTTGCAGAGGGGCAGTTGTTTTCCTGTTTTGCTGGGACTCCCTGCCTGGCTACGCCGCTGTGCCTCAGTTTCCCTTCTTTGAGGAAAGCCAGCTCCACACAGTGGCTGCGTGTCAAATGAGCTGCTCCCCTCCCAGGGTCATGCCCCCATACGGAGCATTCACCCTCCACCCTCGCATGTGGGCTCTCCCTGAGACTTCGCAGCCTCCAGAATTCACCAGCTCGTCCCACCAGAGCCTCTAACTGATCTCTCTTCCCTGGCTCATCACAACCCCCTTGGCTTTCCCTGTCCTCACACCAAAGCCTTGTCTACTATGGCTTTCCCTGCCAGTTCATCTTTCTGCTGCCCTGCAGTGCGGCACCTCCCTCCCCTGCTTTAGCTAGTCCCCACAGGCAGGCCCCTGGCCCCTCCTCAATGCCCTTGCACTGATTGCAGCCAGCTGCTGTGGCTCTTCCGAGGCCAAAAGTATTAACTCCTTCCTGCCAGGCTAGGGATGGCGTCACAAAGGGCCTGCAAATTGTGTCTCTGCGTTTGCAGATCACACTAACTTGCAAGCTGGCTGACCAGCTCTGCCATCCAAGCTGACAACCACAAGAGCAAAGATTCTGTCCCAAGCTAGGAGTGTTCGTCCCAATCAGGAGCTACATTTTGTTTCTGATGAACCTCCCTGCTAATGAAACAGCAGGTAGCCCTAACAGCAGCACCATCAGAATTAAGGAGAAGGTGGAAAACAAAGTTTGTTGGCATGATTAAGTAGCTGGACCAGGACTTTGTTTATTACACAGCATGGTGCATCTTCAATGTATAGGTCAAACACATGTAGCCTGACCAACTCCTCCGCCTCGCTGCCTTGCCACATGCCCCCAGAATAAAGGGAAAGTGTTCCTGGAAAAAATTCTCCCTAAGGCTCTGCAGCAGTTACTCTTTATTCTCCTTAATTACAGCTCCAGGGACACTGCTTCCCTTGAGGTCATGCTAAATGTTCCACCCAAGGGAGTAAATAGCTGTATTCAAAGCAGGCGACTCATTTTAAAAAGAAACATTAGTCATTATTTGCTGCTCACTCAGGAGGACTACAACTCCCAGCAAGGCACTGGAAATCCCCTAGAATAGGAGCTGTGCAGCTAATGCCCAGGGTGAGCTAATGTTGATTGCATCCTCAGGAGAACTGATGGGGCTGGCAATGCCAGGGTGCATAGGCTCTGCCCGTATGCCAGCTGTTTTCCAAATCCACCAGCATTTCCCAGCCTCTTTCTCTCTCTCGGCTCTGCTGGCTTTGTTTCTCTGCCTTGTGTTTTACCCTTTCCCCGGTAGCTTTTAGAGCCCTGACACAGACTTCCTGTGAGTCAGCACAGCAGACATTTGGAGGAGAATAACTGATGGGCAGAGCCACAGTGTGTTTGGGTGACAAAAAGCGAGAGGTCTGGACTCTGCGTTAGTTGCCAAGTTACCTCTGACCGAAAAATCCTCATCTGGCTAATTCTTAGAGAACAAAAGGTAAATGCCTGAAGGGGATGTTTTCCCACAGCTAAGATAGCATCAGTGAACGTCTTTTGTGTCTGTATATGGGCCAAGTTTCATCACTAGAGACTGAATAAACTAAGAAGAAGCGGGAGGGATAGCTTGGTGATTTGAGCATTGGCTTGCTAAACCCAGAGTTATGAGTTCAATCCTTGAGGGGGCCATTTAGGGAATTGGGGTAAAAATCTGTCTGGGGATTGGTCATGCTTTGAGCAGGAGGTTGGACTAGATGACCTCCTGAGGTCCCTTTCAACTCTGATATTCTATTCTATGAAGGATTGTTTGATACATGGAAAAATTTCTGATCAACTTAATATTATATTTCTAGCAGTTATTGATGTTAAATCTCCCTCTTTGATCAGAATCAAATATGTATTCTTTTGGGTGCCACCTGCTTGTTTCTTTAAACCNTCTGATATTCTATGAAGGATTGTTTGATACATGGAAAAAATTCTGATCAACTTAATATTATATTTCTAGCAGTTATTGATGTTAAATCTCCCTCTTTGATCAGAATCAAATATGTATTCTTTTGGGTGCCACCTGCTTGTTTCTTTAAACCCAAGCACTGGGGACAGACAATATGTTCACAGCTGATGAATTTACAAGATATTTGCTGATGAGCAGAATGGGACCAAAATCTTTTAAGTTTGAAGGTCCTTTTATTTAACAGCTGACACGTCAAAGTTGCTCCATGTCAAAGAAAATAATCGTCTGTGTTTAATTTTAAAAACTGTATGAAAATAANATATGTTCACAGCTGATGAATTTACAAGATATACAGGGATATTTGCTGATGAGCAGAATGGGACCCAAATCTTTTAAGTTTGAAGGTCCTTTTATTTAACAACTGACATGTCAAAGTTGCTCCATGTCAAAGAAAATAATCGTCTGTGTTTAATTTTAAAAACTGTATGAAAATAATGGGCCCAAACGGACTTGATGAGGCCATGTGTTGCGGCTCATATCCTGGTTGTGTGTGCGTGTGTAGGTGTGTGAGTGTATTTATCTTAGATCATCAGCTCGTTATCTGATGCTGAGACACAGAGCAGTTTCTCTCTGATGACAGCACTGAGCCCTGTTACATTCTTTTACGCTATTTATTTAACTTGCCATCTTAAATTTATTGCCGCTGCACTAGATCATCAGTGCATTGAATATGCAAAGTGTTATTGTTAATGATGGGTATTTGTTTGATAATTCATAAGGTCCCTGATCCAGAAAAGCACTTAAGCATATGCTTAAAATTAAGCACAGGCGTCCCATTGACTTCAATAGAGCTGCTCACATGCTTAGGGTTTATCTACATGAGAAATTGACCAGAAGAACTACAGCTGTATAATTATGTATATTATACCAGCATAATGTCACTTTTATTCCAGAATACGAGTGTCCACAAAAGGAGTTATACGGACCTAGCTATAAGGGTACTGCTATAATTCTGCCAGTCAAATTCCCCAGGTAAACAAGCCTTTAAAGTTTAGCATGTGCTTTGCTGAATCAGAGCCATATAGACTATGAACAATGGTTATGTCTGTGAAAATGTCAGTGAGGCAAAGTGTTTGTAGGTGTTTGGATTTTAAAGCAAGACTCAATTTTTATGCCGGCATCACAATACCTTGTTGTGCTTTAAGTCATCCTCATTCTTCACTAATTATTACCGATTGTCTTTATCATCAGCTCTCTTCCACAGCTGTCACCGAGTTGTCCCTTCAGGCCTGGATCCTGAAATCACTGGGGCTACTCAAGGGAATAAAGTTAAGACCAGCCATGTGTGTTTGCAGGACTGGGTCCTAACTCTTCACCCAGAAACTTCACTATGGCCAAGGAGTGCTGCAGCATGTAAAAGCAGGGCAGTATCCTTTTAAGCTGCGGGTGAACCCTCCAGTGGCGCTGACTGTGTTCTCGGTGTTAGAAGGTGCCAGATACCAGCCAGAGCAGCAATGTGTATGTAGCCATGCCTGGCATATTTAGTAAAAATCGTTACTTGGGTCCCACCTGTGCCCTTGTGGTGTCTTCATATTGTTGTTGTGCAAAGAGCAAAGGACAGAGCAAGCATTCAGTGCAGTGCAAATCTATATTATACCAGCTGCCACTGGTTCCTAGGGGCCAGATGCAGCCAGGAATCAGCAAGGAACAGGGCACCCAGGCCATTCCCTCTTTCCTCTGGCCATGCCTCCATACTCATCCTCCCTTGTCTGGCTACACTGGTTTGAGGGCCAGAATGCATCAGAGGTGCAGTGCAAAGTGGCTTCACCACACCTTAGGGGCTGGCCATGCTCCGTCCTGTGTAAGTGCCCATCTGCACTGCACTCTGTTCTAGCATATGCATTTCTTGGTTCTCTAGCAGTGCTAGGGAACAGTGTTTTAGTCCATAGGCAGATCAAGCCTAGTTTAAAGCACTTTTCCTTCAAATAGTTAGTCAACCCTATTTCCTCTCCATTGAAACACAGATGGCCTAGTGGCCATTTCTTTTTGCAGGGCAACGAGACCCTCAAAGTCAATGGGCCGAGTTCATCCTTGACGTGAGTTTGGCTTTAACCATTTCCAAAGGATGCGATTTAAAATGGGTGAACAAAGAAGACTGCACAGTTGCTTTTTGGCGCGAGTAGCTGGTCGCACACTTCCATGTGTATCAGGGTTTGTGTTAGAGAGAGGAAAGAAACTGGATGTGGCAGAGTCTGTTACAATCTCTCGTCCTGCTCTCATCAGATCAGCAGGTCAGAGCAGGAACAGCAAGGGATGGAAACAGGCTGTGAAAACAAGCAGCCCCAACACCTGAAAATGAAATCAAAGACAAAGCTTTATTGTTATAATGATGGGTAATATCCTTGTTTGAATGGGAATCAGGGAAAAGGGGAAGGCTGGTGGGTAGGCCAAAGGCAATAGAAACTGCTCTCTCTGCGGCTGATTCTGGACTCACATCAGTTTCACGTAAGTGTAACTCCAGGACCTTCTTTGGAGTTACTCCTGATTTCTGCTGGTGGAAGTGAATCAGAATCAGGGACTTTTTCTTCACTAGTAACACTGATGTCGTGGCAGAGGAATATGGACCTGTGGTTACAGTAATGGGCTGGGGTTCCGGCCTCAGCTCCCAGTTCTGCCACACACCAGCTGTGTGACTCGTGACTCCATTGAAGCCAACCCCCATTAACTTCAGTAGGGCCGGGATTTCATCCTTCAATCTTTCTGTGCCTCTGTTCTCTATCTGCCACATAGGGATAGTGATATCGCCTTTCTCCCACCCTCTGTCTGTGTTGTCTAGCTCGCAGATAGGGAAGCAGAGGTACCCGGAGCATAAATTAACTGCCACGGTCACAAGCAAGCCAGTGGCCAAGATGGCCCCCTCAGGACCAGAAGTCCCGAGACTTAGTCCCTTGCTCTAAGCTTTACATAACAATGCCCCCAGCTCCTGGGCTTCAACTTAGCTGTGATCATTCCAAGATTTTCTCCAAAATTAACAGCCCTGACTATGGCCTTTCTTCTGTCATCAGTCTCTGAACTAATGCCTGATTGTATTTTGTTGTTCATCCAGCAGATGAAAGCCCAACGGTTTCAAATAAGGAGAAGCATCCGGAGGAGAGGACTAAAAACGGGAGCCCCCTCAGGAAACAAAATGAGGAAGGAGAAGTGGGAGCACGCCGAGGCGAGGTAGAAATCTTCATGAGTCAGGATAAAGCCAAAAAAGAGCAAAACCCAGCCGGAAACAGATGTGACACGCCCATTCCGTGTGAATGAAGCTTCCATAACAGCCCAGCGGCCTGGTCCGCCAGGGCAGCCTGGGAGCAGAGCAGCGGTACAATGGAAATCCTTAAACTAGACGCACCAGAGAGACTGGGGCCATGCACCGAATATGGGGAAAGCATTGATCAGATGGTAGATCTGACAGCCCACCGGAGAGCCCAGTATGGCAAGCGTGATGGAGATGAGAAAAGTACCACGCAGCCGGGAGAGAGAGCACATGAGTATGCCAAATGTGGGAAACGCTTTGTTAAGAAGGGGAATCTCACAGCCCATCGGAGACCTCACAGGAGACAGGGCCCTGAGGAAGCCAGTGGGTGTGAGGGAAATCCAACAGCAACAGGAGGTCTCACAGCCCATCAGAGATCTCTCAGGAGACAAGGCCCACAGGAACCCAACGGGTGTGAGGGAAATCTGACAGGAGATCTCGTAAGACACAAGACAAGAACCACCGAAGCGGAACCATCCCCTGGCCTGGAAGTTGAGGAAAGCCACCAGGGAGCGCTCTGCGCCCCAAGGGGAGGCCTGAGGAGAAAGCGGACTCACATGTGCTCTGAGTGCGGGAAGACGTTCAGCAAGAAAGGCAACCTCACCAAGCATCAGCGCACTCACCGGGACGAGAGGCCGTTCAAGTGCAGCCAGTGCCAGAAGAGCTTCTTTGTGAGGTCCCAGCTCTCCCAGCACGAGAGGATCCACACGGGGGAGCGGCCGTACAAGTGCGCCGAGTGCGGCAAGCGCTTCACCCAGAAGTCCAACATCATCATCCACCAGCGGATCCACACGGGGGAGCGGCCCTTTAAATGCGCTGACTGCGGGAAGAGCTTCATCGACAAGTCGCAGTTCATCACGCACCGCCGGACCCACACGGGGGAGCGGCCCTTCGCATGCAGGGAGTGCGGGAAGGGGTTCCGGCAGAAGATCACCCTGATCACACACCAGAGAATCCACACCAGGGAGGAGCCCTATACCTGTCCTCAGTGCAGCAAGAGCTTCAGCCAGAAGGCCAACCTCATGAGGCACCAGCTGATCCACACGCGGGAGGGGCCGTACATATGCACCGAGTGCGGGGAGAGCTACAGTGCCATCGGGCACCTGAAGAGGCACCAGCTGAGCCACGCCGGGGAAAGGCCCCACGTGTGCACCAAATGCGGGAAGAACTTCACCCGCAAATCAAGCCTCAACAGGCACCAAGAGATCCACGCCAACGACAGGCCGTATGCGGTGGTGGCAGCAGAAAACCTCACCGTGGTCTATGAGATAATGCAGGTCCCACTCTAGCACTAGGGGTGGGGTGGGGTGGGGTGGGGTGGGGTGGGGTGAGGGACGTTGAGTTGCAATGCAGATTTCCTCCGTGTCACCTGTAGGAGGTGCTCAGAAGCTCCCTGGGGGCTGCTCTCTCTCTTCAGCTGCCATGGAGTCTAAAATACCTGAAAATCCAGCAGAGGACAAAGAGCATGGGCTGGGTCCTTGCCGCTGTTTTAATTTGTGTTTTTCTTGCACAGTAATAAATAATCAATCTGTGCATTGCTTTTGGAGGGAGAGTTAGAGGAGAATGGAGGAGGAGGAGGAGAAGGAGGTGACAGCAGCACTGTCCCTCCCTCTGAAGGAATCAAGGTGACACTCTGCAGCCTGTTAGAAAACAGGTTGGTCCCTAGACACCATGGCTGCATGAGACGCAAGGATGGGGGTCAGGCCTGGGGTGACTAAATATTCAGGCTCATGCCATGGCTCCTACCCAGAGTTACAGTCTGAGCACACAGCCTCTTCTCTGCATTGACAGAGAGGTTCTTGAGCACTTTCCCACCAACGCTTCCTTGGTGGAGGAAGGAGGGTGTCTTTGTTTAATATATGGTGTTAGCTTCTGGGCCCACGTAGTTGGTTTTCTCTTGCCGCCCTTGTTCTTGGTGTCATTTCCCACATCGCCTGCACTTGCCCCAAACCCTATCGTTCGGGCCACTCTCCAGATGTGTCTGAAAATAGCCCTCCTTCATACAGCTCCCCAGTGGATGTCCAGGCCTCATTAGCGTGTGCTGTCTGCTGATTGACATATGCTAATATGCACCTAGTGGATGTTTCTGCTTTGCCCTGAGCACCCAAGGAATTTGCATGGGCCCTTCTGAAAACCCCACAGAGCACTGGGTACAAGGCATGTCCAAAACCCACCTTTAAAAATCCCTTGGTCACCCCAAATCCTACCAGAGTCCCTTGGATGGGGCCACAAATCGCTATTGGCACCTGCCCTGGCTTTTGAAAATTGTCCAAAGCTCCTTAGCAAGAGAGCTGGGATTGGAACTCTGCAACTGGTAGCATGATTTAGTTGGGGATTGGTCCTGCTTTGAGCAGAGGGTTGGACTAGATACCTCCTAAGGTCCCTTCCAACCCTGATATTCTATGATTCTAGGATTCTATCATCTACCTTCCTACTCATTCCACTAGCCCTCACTGCAGTGCCAGTTAGAGCCAGTTATCACTAAAGCTGTCCTCTCTTTGCATTAAAATGCCTAGCAAGCAGCTCGCACAAGATCAGCGATTTGGCTTCCATGCACTGATTTAGGAACCTAAATGTTGTTAGGGTAGCTGAGAAAGGAACCTAAATGTTGTTAGGGTAGCTGAGAAAGACTGATCGTCACACAGCGATTTTCCAAACAGATCCTTCCATCAGGTTACACTGTATGCTTCCAACCCTTTTGGCAACCCTTAAGCCTCTCCCACAGCCAGCTTTGTGCAAACCTCAGCTCATGCAACTCCACTGGCAAAAGAAAGGGGCTTTTCTAATAAACATTCCCAGGTTACTGTCTTAGGCCTTGTCCAAGTTGTGTTGTGTGAACAATACTGGTATAAGAGTAGCAGCCGTGTTAGTCTGTATCCGCAAAAAGAACAGGAGGACTTGTGGCACCTTAGAGACTAACACATTTAGTTGAGCATAAGCTTTCGTGGGCTAAAACCCACTTCATCAGATGCATAGAATGGAACATATAGTAAGGAGATATATATACACATACAGAGAACGTGAAAAGGTGGGGATTGCCCTACCCACTCTAAGAGACTAATTCATTAAGATGAGCAATTATCAGCAGGAGAAAAAAACTTTTGTAGTGATAATCAAGATGACCCATTTCAGACAGTTTGACAAGAAGGTGTGAGGATACTTAACATGGGGAAATAGATTCAATGTGTGTAATGGCTCAACCATTCCCAGTCTCTATCTTAATTAATTAGCCTCTTAGAGTGGTAGGGCAACTCCCACCTTCTCATGTTCTCTGTATGTATATATACACCTCTACCTCGATATAACGCTGTCCTCGGGAGCCAAAAAATCTTACCGCGTTATAGGTGAAACCGCGTTATATTGAACTTGCTTTAATCCACCGGAGTGCGCAGCCCCGCCCCCGGAGCACTGCTTTCCCGCGTTATATCCGAATTCGTGTTATATCGAGGTAGCGGTGTATCTCCTTACTATATGTTCCATTCTATGCATCCGATGAAGTGGGCTGTAGCCCACGAAAGCTTATGCTCAAATAAATGTGTTAGTCTCTAAGGTGCCACAAGTACTCCTGTTCTTTTTGTGAATACTGGTATAGTTATTGCAGTATGACCTAGTGAGGAGGACGCAGTCATATTGGTATAATCATGCTTTATACCAGTATAGCTATTCCCATATGGAAAGGGGAATAAACTATACCAGTAGAAGGTACCTTTATGCCGGTTTAACTGCGTCCACACCAGGGGTGCTGTACTGGCATGACTATATTTGTACAAAATCACACCCTGTCCAACACAGTGATACCGGTATAACTTTCCAGTGTTGACCAGGCCTAATGCAGCTCTTGCTGGTACAGCCTGTGCTGTGTGTGATTGTGCCTCAGGGGGACAAAAAATATCCTCAGAATGTGCTGGCCAGCTTGAAACAAAAATGGAAGAACTGAAACTGGGTTCACACCCCCTCTTCCAGGCACTCCGTGCATACGCTGATCTGTGACGGCTGCTGCCCGGCTGAGAAGCCAGCTGAGGGAAGGATGACAGGCCTCATTCTTCACTGGCTAGGCATTTGCACTTGTCCAAAGCAGGTGTAAAAATGCCACTTAACCAGACTGCTCCACTCAATGCTGGGAGCATTATACAAGGGCCTTTTCTATACTGGGGATTTGCCCTTGTACAGCCGTTGGTGGCCTGGGACCAGTGTCACTGCACCAATGCAAACTCCTAGCATAGACAGGCAAAGCTGCTATTTGCCCCCAGGCCGCTTTCCCTGGCGTGGAGTCGGACTGGGCACTGTGGCACAGGAAGGCTATTCTTGCATTAGAGGGTAGCATCATACAGCAAAAGAGGTGACAGCAGATTTCAAGAATCTAAGTCACAAGGGAAGGGGAAAGGCTGGTGGGTACATCAAAGGAACAATAAGGCGTTTTCTCTGATCACGGTTCTGCGCTCACATGAGTTTTACAGCGGTGTAACTCCAGGGATTTCATCTTTGCTTAAAGAACTGGGTCACCAGCTCTAGGTTCAATTCCTCCCTGCCTCCAACTTCCTTTGTGATTTTAGGGAAGTCATTTTTACTCTCTGGGCCTCAGTTCCCCTACAGGTGGGGAAACAGGCACAGACCACATACAATGACTTGCCCAAGGTCACACAGCAGTTTTACAGATGGGGGAAACTGAGGCTTGGAATTGGCTCTGCACAAGATCACACAGGATGTGTGTGTCAGAGCGAGGCACGGAAGCCACCTCTTCTGATTATTAATTATTATTAACTATTTGTATGATCGTGGCACCTAGGAACCCTACTCATGGACCAGGACCCCACTGTGCTAGGAGCTGTACAAACACAGAATGAAAAGATGAGGCAGCACATAGGGGAGGCCTGGGGGGTTAAGTGCACCCCCAAATTGGCCTGCCAGGGAGAGAGAGGGGCTCTGTCCTTCTCTCCCTGCGTCTGCCCCCCAGCACGTTCGACCGCTCTCCCTGGCAGCCAGGCGGGGAGCAGGATGGAGCCACTTCTGCCTGAGAGGACCTGGCTGGGAGGCAGCGGTGGCCCACTCCCTGCCTGGGCTCAATGCTGGGGACAGAGGCTGAGTATGCCGGGGGATTAGGGGGGCGGAGCTCAGCCCATTGCCACCCCAGCTGCCAGGGACAGGGGCCGAGTGAGTCGGAGGCCACCCCCTACAGGTAACATGGGGTGGGGAGAGTACTACGGTCCCAGGCTGGGTGCAGGGTGGGGGGGTCACTGGGCAGAGGAGAAACATGGGGCAGTCACGTGTGTGTCCTCCCCTTTAGATTGTGCCCCGCCAGTATGGGGAGGTACAAGTCGTCTATCCCAAGGGGCTTAGGAGAGTTTGGAGGAGCAAGCTGAAGGAAGACAATGAGGTAGCTTTGTGGGTGGTTATGGGGAGCGCCTCCCAAGCATGTGCACCAGGAAGGGAGAAAACACGATGGTGTTTGTTTGAAAATTTAAGAAGTGGGCAGTGGCGGCTGGCATCACGAGCCCTGTGCGCTCAAACCAAAACAGCCTTCCCCGAGATCATGGAAACGTTTGATAGAAATGACTCGATCCTAGTCAAGAGGTTGGATGGGGGGTTGTTTGTTTGTTTGAAATAACTCCAGAATGCATGGTCCAAAATTAGGGAATGAAAAGGAAACAGAGAACTTTGGCAAAGCGGCGTGGGCCGAGGGATGTGCTGGCCGCCCTTTCCGCAGCCCCCATTGGCCTGGAGCAGCGAACCGCGGCCAGTGGGAGCCGCAATCGGCCAAACCTGCAGACACGGCAGGTAAACAAACCGGCCCGGCCTGCCAGGGGCTTTCCCTGAACAAGCGGCGGACCGGCTTTGAGAACCACTGTCTTAGAGGAGGTTAGAACCACTATCCCTGTTTTACAGATGCGCACCCTTGAGGTGAAATGGTTTGGCCCAAGGCCATTTAACAGGCTAGGAATAGAACCCAGGAGTTCTGAGTCCTAAGTCAGTAGCTGGGCCATTAGGCCACGGAGTTACACTCCTTGCTAGTCACCCAATTACATATATTAAAAGCAACACATTAGGTCTTTCTGGCCATCCTGCCACGTTTGTAGCTGTAATTACACAACCCAGACTCACAAGGATGGCAACTTACACACAAGTGGCCCCACTGGCTTCAGTGGCAGCCAGCATTATGAGTGCCAAGCATGCAAAAATCATGCATCAGGCCTCAGGAAATCACGAGATCGGTTTAAAAATCATGAGAGTTTTTAAAAAAGAACAAATGATGGGCTCTTTCTATGTGCCTTCCGGTCACGCTTGCTCCAGGCTTCCTCAGCCACCATGAGGACGAGAAACTTACTTATTTAATGGAAGCTCAGATCCTTCTGGAAAGCCCCTGCAAAGGCCCTTGCAGGACTGTGGCCTAGCGCTCACCAGTGTGAGGAAAGGGGGCACAATTAGGCCTGCGCTGTTTTGTCTTTCCACACAGGGCCTGCTCCAAAGCCCATTGAGATCAGTGGGGGTCTTGCCCAGGGCCGTCCAGAGGATTCAGGGGGCCTGGGGTCTTCAGCGGCGAGGGTCCTTCCACTCCGGGTCTTCGGGGCACTTCGGCGGCGGGTCCCGGAGCGAGTGAAGGACCCGCCGCCGAATTGCCGCCGAAGACCTGGAGCAGAAGGAGCCCTCACCGCCAAATTGCCACCGAAGACCTGGAGCAGAAGAAGCTCCGGGTCTTCGGCAGCGGGTCCTTCACTCGCTCCGGGTGTGTTCGGCGGCACTGAAGGACCTGCCGCCAAAGACCCACCGAAAACTCTCGTGGGGGCCCCTAAAAACTCTCGTGGGGGCCCCTGCAGGGCCCGGGGCAAATTGCCCCACTTGCCCCCCCCCTCCCCCCTCTGGGCGGCCCTGGTCTTGCCACGCACTGGGCTTCGGAGCAGGTCTTTCGGGAGCTGTTTTGGAAACCAGAGAAGCAGCGTGGGCTAGTGGGCAGAGCACTGTACTAGGACTTCTAGGATTAGCCCCTTCTAAGAAATGATGTTCTAGGTATACGTGGCACTGTGATGTAACGCCCCAGCCTTGTCCAGCGGATAGAGCCCAGGACCTGGGCTCTGGGTGACTTGCCCATCTCACTTAACCTCAGTTTCCCCATCTATCAAATGGGGACGATGATACTGATGAGCAGCCTTTGTAAAGTGCTTTGAGCTCTCTGGATGAAAAGCGCTACCTGGGAGCGAGGAAGGAGCCACGTGACTTTGGTGGGTTTACTCACAGGAGTAAGGAGAAAGGCTTGGTAGGATCGCACCCTTCGATTGAAAGAACTGAATTCCCTTTGGCAGGGACAGCGCCGGCCTCTGTCTTTTGCCCAGCGCTGTGCACACTGCTGGGGTTTAACAAATCCGAACAACTTGCGACAAAGTGAGGTTTTTCACACCCCTTTCGTGGCTGAACCAGGCCTCTGTGTCACCCAAAGCCACCAACAGCTCATTCAACACACGCATTCCCAGCGTGACCAGATGTCCTGATTTGATAGGGACAGTCCCAATTTTGGGGTCTTTTTCTTATATAGGCTCCTATTACCCCCCAACCCCTGTCCCGATTTTTCACATTTGCTGTCTGGCCACCCTACAGCCCCTGACACCTGCCCAGCACCAAGCCAAGCCTCCAAATCGAAACTGCAAGCAGCACCAGCCCTCCCTCACAAAGACTACAACTCCCAGCAGGACCTTGCCCAGCTGCAGGGAGCATGCCTCTGCGGAACAGGAGCCCTGCATGCAAGGCAGCAGCAGTACCAAGGGGTAGCTAAGGCTGGCCAGAGAATCAGGGGGCCTGGATCCCGGTGGTTTCAGAGCCCACCAGCATTTCCTAAGCCCCTCTCCTCCCTGAACCAGGTTCTGTTTCTCTGACTTCTCTCCCCCGGTAGTTTTTACATCCCTGACACAGACTTCCTGTGAGTCATCACAGCAGACATTAGAGAAGTAACTGGAAGAAGAGACCAAGTGTGGTGATGGGGTATCCGGCAAGTGACAGCTGATGAATTAAAACCTTCTCCCTGTCTAATTCTGAGGGCAATGAGAGAAAGGTAAGTCAATGGCTGACCTGGGATCTCAGGGAACTCCTCTGTGCCCACAATAGTCACCAGAGCGAACCAGGAAATGTCTGGAAGTTTTGATTGTTGTGAAACTGAAGTGTTTGAAAATGGTTGGTTTTAAGATCAGAAACATTTCGTGGGTTTAAAGAAATCTTGGGACTCCGGGGCTGGGGGGTTCTCAGCCTGCGACTGACACCCATGCTCGGCTTTCGGGTAAAGGTGAGCTGCAAAGTGCACCTGCAAAGCGCGTTCAGTCCTGGCTTCGGTAACAGCAAAAAGTGCAAATAAAAACCACAGGAAGGGAAGGTGATTTTTTAAAAGCCTGCCTAAAATGATGCCTCTGAGCAATCCCCTGCTGCCTTTGCTGTGGCATCACAGAATGACCTTCTTTGCACCAGCCTCAGTTGTCACAACCCGACCCTGGGAAGTGTGTGTGTGTGTGTAAATGGATCAGGGCCCTTTTCCAGGAAAGGGGAGTTGAGCAAGGATTCAGCAGCTGAGAATGCAGCTTGGATCTTATTTTCCACTGAACGGATTCACACACTAAACACATTCAGCACCACTGAAATGCAGCCACCTCTGGGGTAGAGGGGAGCAGCCAGCATGCTGCATGAAAGTCCTGAGAGGAAAGTTGGGCCACGGTCACCTCTGTGCTTCTGAAAAGTGCCAAGGATCCCTTAGGGCCATGCAGAGCGGAGGGACCCTAGTTTTGAAGGTCTCATCAGAAAAGTCTGCAACAGAACAACCTGCATGCAGTGGCACCGGAACACTTTTTATAATGGGGGTGTTGTGTCCCTGTCCGTGGCCCCCGCCATCCCCTAGAGCTGGGGCTGGGAGCTGGGCCGTGGCTCCAGGACGGGGGGACGTGGACAGGGGGCCAACGCTGGGGCCACAGTTGGGGGCAGGCGCGGGGCCAAAGAGTGCAGCCCCTGGTGCGGGGCCGGCAGCCGGGACCCCAGGCGTGGGGCCCACAGGTGGGACCCCGGGCGTGGGGCCCACAGCCGGGACCCCGGGCACGGGGCCAGGACCATGAGCAGAGAGCTGCAGCGCCCCCCGCACCCCTAGATCCCACGCCAATGACTGCATGGTACTGGGTTTATCTACTCACAGTGATTAAACAGGCAGCAAGACAGTTCAGTGCTTAGGGAAGAAGGGCTCTAGAGCAGAGACAGAGGAAGCATTGGCAGTGGGAAAGGAGGGCTGGATCAGGGTTCTTTGTGCTTGGCAAGAGGTTTCAATAATCAGGAGAGGGGTGAGGAGTGGCCACGTAGGGGCCTTGTCTCTCTCTAGGACTGGAGTGGCTCCCGCAAGGTCTCCCCGGGTTTTTGCCTCTGGAAGCCCTACTGGCGGCAGGAACTCATTCCAGGATGTGGTCCCTGTTTGCCCCCCTGGTTCAGCATGTGCGGATCCCCCTATAGTACCAGCTGGTCCACCTATGAGGATAAAAGCCTACTACTGCCAGTGAATGGGGTTACTCCTGCAGCTCAAGTAGTAGAGGCCCATGCTTTTAGCACCGAAGCAGGTGATGACCCATGAGGGCTCCATCTTGTACATCAAGCCGTTAGCTAGGGATGTCAGATCAGTCTGAGCCAGACATATACCCCACGCATCTGCCAGGAGGGAGTAGGACCCCCCCAGACCACCGAGGGAACAAGTTCTCAGCTTCCCCCAGCTTCCTCCACTCCCTTGAGTAGCTTGGGTGCCAGGCCACAGAGCAGCAGAGATGTAGCTGTCAGTTTCACTTCTGCCGCAGAAGGGTGGGAATGGTAGCTGGGCCCAACCGTACTCTGGTGCTGGAGATTTTCAGACGTTAGCCTCTTTCTGATACATTTACTAAAAACTAAACAGGCACCCCATGATGTTGGTGCGGCTGTGAAACAAACAGGGTGGGAGCTCCGAGCTAATACTCCGGGTTTTAATTTCACACCTGGGATAAGACCACATGGGATTCCACTGGGATCTTGAGATAGGCAGGGTTCCTGCAATTTGCCACTGCCAGGAGCAGCTGCTCAGAGCTGGGGGCATGTGAAGTATTCTGCAAACTTTCCAGTCAAATACCAGGCTGAAGGGCACCTTAGCAGAACACGTAATAAACTACACCTCTACCCTGATAGAACGCTGTCCTCGGGAGCCAAAAAATCTTACCGCGTTATAGATAAAACCGCGTTATATCGAACTTGCTTTGATCCACCAGAGCGTGCAGCTCTGGTGGATCAAAGCAAAATTTGAAATTTGGAATTTATATCCAAATTCGTGTTCTATCGGGTCACGTTATATCGGGGTAGAGGTGTATAACAATAGTGAGTGAGTGGCAGGATCCTGTAATCCTTCCCATGAATCGGTGCTGCTGCCCTGTCTCCCTGAGCAAGCACAGGGTACGTCTACGCTGCCTCAGACGTGCGATCGCTGCCCACGGAGACATAGGCCTTGTCTACACTACACAGTTTTGTCGACTAAAGTCCGCTTTCGCCGACAAAACACTGGAGGTGTACACACTGCCGTGCTCCTCCTGCTAATGTAACTCCCCCGCTGTGATGACACAATATAACCACCTCGACGAGAGGCGTAAGGCTTATGTCGGTGTAGTTAGTGTAGACGTTACGTTCCTTACATCGGCTGTTGGATCCCTTCGAGCCGTGAAATTGACATGAAAGCGGCTCCTGGCTCCCCAGCCAGACTGCTGCGGGATCTCTGCTCCAAGCTGGGCTGCCACCCAGGCTCCCGGCTTGGGCTACTGCCCACAGGTTCCCTGCTCCCCGTCGGGAGCCCTGCAGCTCCCCGGGGTCCTAGTTCCCTGCTCCCCGCCGGGAGCACAGCAGCCAGCCAGACTCCGGGTACAGATCTCCCCGCTGGAGGCAAGAAGCCTGGGAGCAATGGAGGTGAGAAGCCCCGGGGAGCAGCTGGGCTCCCCGTGCGGAGCTGCATGGAGCTGAGAGCCCTGGCTCTCAGTCCCCCACGCTGCTCCTCTTCAGTCAGTGGAAGAGTTCCTGGTCAGGACGCGCACCACGGACAGGAGGGTAGTGTGGCAGGGAGGGCCCAGCAGCACAGCCTCTGGCCACACCAGCCCCCCTTGCGTACTGTCCGGGAGCCTGGATAGCTGGACTGCCAGCAACGTGGGCATGGCCCCCCCGTCACCCAAACAGCATAATGGGGCTAGTTCCGCTACCGGCCATAACGCTGACTACACTGTCCCCTGTGAAGGTGGGCTGTTCCCATAGCAACGCCACACTCAGCACGGGCCCGGGTTAAAGAACTGGGTGCAAACCAGCCCTCTGCTCCAGGCCCGCAGGGTGCACCATGGGCAGCATGCTGAGCTCCTGCACCGGGGGGGGCATTCAGCAAAGTGCTCCCCCATGCATAACAAACCCACACACGGACCCCCAAAGGCCCCTCGCACCGCAACCTATATACAGGCCCCTACACACCCCACGTGAACCCAACAGCCTAACACCAGCCCCCCCATCCCAGCAGCCCTGACATTCATCCTGCCCCACCTAAAACCCTACATCCCGGCCCCCAGCCCCACCTACTCCCAACGTGTCCCCCCAAAACCCTACATCCCACCCCATCTGCTCCCAATATCCCCCCAAAACCCTACAGCCCCCATAACCCCACCTGCTCCCAACATCCCCCCAAAACCCTACATCCCGGCCCCCAGCCCCTCCTGCTCCCAACATCCCCCACAAAACCCTGCATCCCAGCCCCCCTGGTACAACACAGACCCTAGGACTTCCCTGAATTCCTGTGTGAACTAGACCAGAGCTTTTAGAAAAACATCCAGTCTTGATTTAACAATTACCTGTGATGGAGAATCCACCATGACCCTTGGTAAGTTATTCTAGTAGTTAATTACCCTCACTGTTAAATATGTGTCTCATTTCCAATCTGAATTTGACTAGCTTCCACTTCCAGCCATTGGATCTTCCTATAAATAGGAGTTTTCCTTCCTCATTGGCCTTTGAAATAAAGCCTGACTGTCTTTTTATTTTTGAACCCAGCAGATGAAGGGAAATAAGAATTACCGCCCAAAGGGGAGTCATGAAAACTGGCATCAGCGCCTTTGTAGGCTCAGAAGCTCCCCTGAGCCTCGGCAGGCCAAGAAAATTGGAGGACATGGCAAGAAAGACCCCAGATGATCGCTCTTCTTGTGCGTGAGCTTCCTGCCAGCTCAGCCCCGAGAAACCGGGCGATGGAGAAGCTGACGGTTATTAAGGTGGAAGTGGAAGATCTCCTCAAGCAACCCCGGGAGAAGATGTACACTTGCACGATCTGCGGGGACAGCTTTAATCACAAGGGCGTCCTAGCCACGCACCAGAAGACCCACAAGGAGGAGATGCTGGTGGAGCACCATGAGCAGGAGGGAAGTGCCGTCACAGCGGGAAAGCTAACGAGCCAGCAAGCCAGCAGAAGGGCAGAGGATGCCAGCCCGGAAGGCGCGAACCAGCAGGGAGATCTCTCGGCGCAGAAGGAATCCCTGCAGAAAGCAAAGCCCTACTCTTGCACCGACTGTGAGAAGAGCTTCAAGATGAAGGTGGACCTCACCAAGCACCTCAGGACCCACACAGGGGAGAGGCCTTTCCCGTGCATGGAGTGCGGGAAGAGGTTCATCACCAAGTCGCAGCTGAAGGAGCACCAGAGGATCCACACCGGGGAGCGACCTTACCAGTGCTCCGAGTGCGGGAAATGTTTCACGCAGAAGTCACAGCTCATTGTTCACCGGAGGATCCACACTGGCGAGAAGCCCTACAAGTGCGGCAGCTGCCAGAAGAGCTTTGTGGACAAGTCGCAGCTGGTCGCCCACCACCGTATCCACACAGGTGACCGCCCCTTCAAGTGCGGGTTGTGCGCCAGGGGTTTCCGCCAGAAGATCACCCTCATTAAACACCAGAGGGTCCACACCGGGGAGGGGGCGCGGCGGCACGGCGGGCCCCATGCTGGCAACGCCTCGCAGCTCATCGTTCCCGAGTCGACGCCGGACGGGGAGAAGATATTCCGATGCGGCACGTGTAGAAAGGAGTTCAAGAAGAAGTCGATCCTGGTGACCCACCAGAGGATCCACACCGGGGAGGAACCCTACCATTGCGCCGAGTGCGGGAAGCGCTTCCGGCAGAAGATCCACCTGATCCGCCATCAGAGGACCCACGCCAGGGGGGAGGCCCACGTCTGTGTCGAGTGCGGGGACGGCTTCAGCAGCAAGGGGCAGCTGCTGAGGCACCAGCGGTGCCAGCACCAGAGCGAGGGACCCCACACGTGTCCCGAGTGTGGGAGAAGCTTTAGCCAGAAGGTAGGCCTCATGGCGCACCAGAGAGTCCATGAGAGGGAGAAGGGAGATGGGAGCGTGGGCGCCACTGAGGGGAGCCCTGGTGAGGTGACAGACGGGAGGCTGCCTGCCAAAAACGGCAAAGGCAGCAGCCATCCGGGGGACCTGACGGCGCCTCGTAAGAGCCAGGTCTATACCTGCACCCAGTGTGGCAAGACGTTCACCAAGAAAGGGAACTTTGCCAACCACCAGCGGGCCCACACAGAGGAACGGGCGCACCGGTGTGGCGTCTGCGGCAAGAAGTTCACCAAGAGGGGGGAGCTGACCAAGCACGAGCGGATCCACACGGGCGAGAGGCCGTACGTCTGCGGCGACTGCGGCAAGCGCTTCACCCAGCGCACCCAGCTGGTCACCCACCAGCGCATCCACACCGGCGAGAAGCCCTACCCCTGCGCCGACTGCGGCAAGCGCTTCATCGACAAGTCCCGGCTGACCGTGCACCGGCGTATCCACACCGGCGACCGGCCCTTCCAGTGCGCTGCCTGCGGCAAGGGCTTCCGCCAGAAGATCGCCCTCATCAAGCACCACCGAGTCCACGAGAGGGGCCGTCCGGATGGGGAGGTCTCGGGGGGGAAGGAGCACGAATGCCCCCAGTGCGGCAAAGGCTTTGGCACCAAGGAGAACCTGGCCAGCCACCAGCGGCTCCACGCCACCGAGAGGCCCTTCAAGTGCGGCGAGTGCGGGAAGAGCTTCACGCAGAAAGCCCAGCTGGTGGTGCACCAACGCATCCACACCGGGGAGCGCCCCTTCCGCTGCACCGACTGCCACAAGGGCTTCATCGACAAGTCCCGGCTCATCGTCCACCGCCGGATCCACACCGGCGAGCGGCCCTTCAAGTGCACGGCCTGCGGGCGGGCCTTCACCCAGAAAATCGCCCTGACCACCCACCAGAGAGTCCACATGAGGGAGCACGAGGCCGCCCGGGAGCCCAACAAATACTCCAAGCGCGGGGAGAACGACGCGGGCAAGGCCGAGCCAGGCGAGGAGTGGCCCTTCCCCTGCAACGTGTGCGGCCGGGGCTTCCGCAAGGAGATAGCCCTCATCACCCACCAGCGGGTCCACACCAAGTACGAACCCAACAGGTGCAGCAAGTGCGGCCAAGTCTTCCCTGACAAGGCCCAGCTGCTCCTGCATCAGCCCTCCCACGCGGAGGACCGGCCCTTTAAATGCCACACCTGCGGAAAAGATTTCAAGCGGAAAGAGATCCTGATCACCCACCAGAGAATCCACACGGGAGAGGCGCCTTTCAAATGCACCGAGTGCGGGAAAAGCTTCTCCCAGAAGGCCAACCTCATGAAACACCAGCTCACCCACACCCGGAGGGGCCCCTTCATCTGCTCTGAGTGTGGGCAGAGCTACACTACCTTGGGGCATTTTAAAAGGCACCAGAGGAACCATCTGAGAAAGCGAGCCCCTCCTGGGGCGGGGAAAGACTTGGCAGCGGAGCAGGACGCAGACGGGCTGCCGGAGACGGGCGTGCACAACGGGCCCATCATCGTGGTCAAGACGGAAGTCAATACAGACGACTATGAGGTCCTGCAGGTCCCATGACACCACCCTCAGCAGGGAGCGGTGCGTGTGTAAAGGGATCCTCCAGAGGCAATGCAGGAGTAAGGGCCCTGGAGCTGCCAACCCCTAGCGTTCAAAGAATCCCGGATCCAGCTGCTCCCTCCGGTCATGAGATTGGCTAAAGTGTCATGAGATTCGAGAAAAAAATAATACATGTGGGGTTCTTTTTATGAGCCTTTGGGGGTCACGTTTTCAAGGTTTTCTCTGCAACCACGTGGGCTAGAAACTTACTTTTTCCAATGAAATCTGTGATTTTGGATGTCTTCACGTGACTCCTGGAGCTGGGGCTTTAAGGAAAAACACCAAATATCCCAAGAGTTGGTAACACTGACTCTTCCGTAGATCGGTATCCTAGCACTCAGCAGCACCAAATATCAATATTAAGCCAGCTGACCTGGGTTGCTGGTGGTCCATGGGAGAGCATCAGCAATTCACTGCAGTGTAAAATGTCACCAGTCATCATTCCATACAACAGTAAGAGAGGCAGACATCATCACAGGCCTCCACATGGATGGACTGGTGGGCCCATGCAGAGCCCCGTTGAAGTCAATAGGCTCCCCATGGGATGCAGACATCCACTTGTATGGAAGAGTTAGCTGGATCAGGGCCAATGTACCTAGAAAGAGAGCACCTACTTGAAGCGGAGATAGATCCAGATCCTCAAAGGTATTTAGGTGCCTAATTCCCATTGGCATCCACAGGGATTTAGATGCCTAAATACCTTTGAGGATCTGGGCCATAGTGTTTACTTCAAAGTCTGATCTTTTTTGATGATCACGCTTTAAAATACGCTCACATACGGTTTTATTTCGCTATGCGATCACCAGTTTTATTGTTTCAATACAGGACAGTCACTGCAAAAGCACCATTCTGGTTGAGGATTGAAACACACAGGTTGCCTGATTCACGGCTACGTTACTCCAGTTTAAATCTGCTGATTCCAGTGGAACGACGCTGGTGTAAAACTGGAGGAACGGAGGGGGAAATCAGGCCCAAGCTGTTTCCGGTTCTGCTGTCAGCTCCTCGGCAGAGCTCGGCTGAAGTCACTGGAAGTACCCCCACTTGCATCAGCTGAGAAGCTGGTCCGTGATTCCCACAAGAAGCATTTCTCCCGCACTCTTGTATCTATATATTCCAGCAGTTCAGTGTCCAGCAGCCCAGAGTATGACATGTATACAAGGGGATGACATCAGGAAGAAACTATAACTTTGACTATCCTCTCTGTTTTGCATTTAAATGCTTAACCATCGCATTGCCCTGGCCTATGGCCCTTCCCCCTCTGTAGAAAATCCATATGAGAGGGAAACATGGGCCATGATCCTGAGAACCTGTAACTCCCCTGGCTTCCCAACAGTATGATCCAGGAGGACTTGTGTCCCAAGCCTGCCGATCCCAGGGCATTTGCAGGGCGGGGTTGTCTACCTCTTCCCCTTCACTCCTTGCTCACTGGCTGCAAGTCTCGCTAAGGGCTTATACGGCTATGGGTTCCCAGCTCCCCTGGGTTAAAGCTGCTGGGATTGCTATGCAAAGTGGCTCTCTCCTGACTCCGCCCTGCGCAACCCCATGAAAAGCCACGGAGCCCCGGTCACATGGAGGCTCGGGGATGAAGAGAGCAATGGCAGCTGTAGGGGCGGCCAAGCACTGCAGGTCCATCCATCCCGTCTGCCCCCGGGCGGCCGGGAGGATGGCAGGGCTCAGCCTTGGTTTGGAATGAACGTCGGAACCATTCCATCCATACCTGCCGCCTTCGGCTCTCTCTCCCCTTCCCCAGCAGAGTCAGGCTTTGCATTACAGACGGGATCTTGGTTCCTCCAGGCTGCGTCTCCACTGCGGCAGGGAACGAGCCGCCCAGCCCGGGGAGACAGCCTTGGGTTAGCAGGGCTCGCGCTAGCACGCTGCAAAATAGCTGTGTGGCCATTACGGCACCGCCAGAGGGCTCAGGCGAGCCACGCGGTCTGAGACCCACCCTACCTCGCCTGAGCCTCCACCCGGAGCCGCAACATCCACTCTGCTATGTTTGAGGCTGCCGGCCCAAGTCCTGCTAGCAGGAGTCTGGCTGCAGTGGAGACATGCCCGAAGCGTTCACGGATCCCTCCTTCCTGACGTCAGCACGCTCCATTTGCGACAACCGAGACGCCTGGGAGTTCGAGGTGGAAAAGCCTCATTCGGTCATTTCCCTTCCAATGCAGGATTCCCAACCTTGTCCCAACTTTTGTCTAGGGTGACCAGATGTCCCGATTTCATAGGGACAGTCCCGATTTTTGGGTCTTTTTCTTATATAGGCCCCTATTACCCCCCACCCCCGTCCCAATTTTTCACATTTGCTGTCTGGTCACCCTACTTTTGTCCAGTCCGGTTATTAAACGTCCCAAAGGAAAACGGCTGCCCCGATTTCCCTGGGGAGACCGTTCCACAGCCTAATATCTATTGAGAAAGTTCCCCTTATATTCATCCTAAATGCTCCTTTCTTAGGTTCCTTCCATTACCCTGCATATCACACCAAGAATGAGGCCCAGTGTTTTACTGCACAGGGTTTGCTGAAATCCTGGTCTGGATCATGCAATATGGAAGTGCATCGCTGCTTGCAGGGAGTGCCAAGAGGAGCAGCATTAACTAAACAATGATGGAGGGTTTAATAAGTCTATGACTATCTGAATGCTGTGGACACCAAAGAAGGAGAAGAATGATTTAGGCCCCGATCCTGCAAACACTTTTACACGTGCATTTCTTTTAGCACATATATACGCCCATCGACTTCAACAGGACTATTCGTATGCTTCAAGTTCAGCACGTTTAAGGGCCTTAATCATTTCCTCTCCCTCTTCGGTGTGCACAGCATTCAGATAGTCATCGACTTCTTGTGCCCGCCCTCATTATTTAGCTCCTGCTGCTCTTCTCTGAGTGCCCCCCACTCAGCAATCCATTCCCATATTGCATAATCCAGACCAGGACTTAGGCTACGTCTACACTACCCGCCGAAATCGGCGGGTAGCCATCGAACTATCGGGGATCGAATTATCGCATCTTGTCTGGACGCGATAAATCGATCCCCGAACGCGCTACTTCGAACTCCGGTACTCCTGCAGGGCGAGCGGAGTTACCGGAGTCGACGTGGGAGCCGCGAACGTCGATCGCGCGGACGCGAGGTAAGCGCGCCAAATTCGAACTAAGATACTTCGACTTCAGCTACGCTATTCGCGTAGCTGAAGTCGCGTATCTTAGTTCGATCCCTGCCCCTAGTGTGGACCAGCCCTGAGGCACACCCTGTGGGGTAAAACTGAGCAGTACAAATTGGGGTCCAGAGCTGACCCCAAAAAAATGGCAAAACTTTAACTCTTTCATTTTGCTTTTTTTCCAAAACTGACTCATTTTCTCGGTTTTGGAAATTTCCTCCAACCTTTTTTTAAAATTGACCCCCCCCCCAAAATAATTTTTAGAACGTGGAAGTAGAAAATGTTTGGTTTAGGAAAAACTCCACCTGTGATTAACCCAAGCAATCAAAATTGGTGCCAGAACACGTAAAGGGTAAACAAAAATGAATACATGGGAAAAAAATCATTGAAAAAAAAGGAGCAATGTTGAAAACTCAAGCCGTTTACCAATATTTCATAGGGGGGTTCCCGAAAAGGTAATTTTTTTTGGTCCAGCATATTCTTTGCTCCACATTTTTTGGCCAGCTCTACTGTATTTCTCAGTCTGCGAGCTAGAGAGCAACACCGACCTCAGTAAACAATTCCATGTTTACTACACCTGAGTCCTAGCTCCTGAGCTACATGGCACTTCGAATAAGTTATCCAGCAAGTGCAACCCTTTATTCGGTGTCTCGTTTTCAAACTGATCCTGTTTTCTGACACTCGGTCAGCAACTTGCAAGTATGCCCCAATTTATATGAACAAATGTGAGTCATGGTGAGTTTGGGAACTGTACATTCGGTGATGTGTGATTGGTCACCTAAATCACATGGCATTGTTTCTATCCCTGACTAGATGATTAGCTACTCAAACCGGAGGACAACAAATGAAATAGCCTATGTTGTTTGCAGGCAAATACAACTATGCAAATAAGGACTAGAAATTCCTCAAACATCCATGCCAACAAAAACCCATTCATGCAAAACTTCAAGAACCACCAATAATAAGGAGCATGACCATGGCCCAGCCCAAACCCTTTGGAAGCTGACTGGACATTCATTAACTCTGTTTTGGCAATTGTCAAGTCAGCTCTCCAGAAAAGTGTGACTTCAGAGGGGGATCTGGTAATGTGAGCAGATGAATTTTTGAGAGAACAAAAGATCCTGTTTTCTTGCAAATACTCCTAGGAATAAAAATAAAATAGAACAGAAATTTTAAAACTGATGCCTGCAGTAGTCAAATGCTCACAGTTTTCTGTGTGACATCTGTGCTCTGTAAAGCCATATTGGCCAGTGCATCCCGCAAAGGAGAGAACAGTAGGAAAGCATTTGAGAGTGAGAGGGGAAATGGGTTGGGACGGTATCCAGAGAAGGAGCTTTTGTAAACAGGACAGCAAAACAAAAAATTTACCACTCCTGCTGAATAGCATCAGAACAGAGCAACCTTTCAGCTTCAAATAGACTCCCCAGACACTGAGGAGAGATGAACTGGAACGGTTCAAAACAAACACCACTTGTATCAGTTGCTTTTCTTGATCTGTTTAAAAGGACAGCAGTACCTTAAGGTGCCTTGACTCATAACAGTGGCCCACTTGTATCTCACAGGTTCGCCTTTCCAATCACGGTTTGTAGTAAGGACCATCCAACAATTTTGCACAAGGAGTATAGCTTTCTATTTATACATAACCACCAGTCTGAAGTGAAGCCAGAGCTTAAGGAAGAAGTGGAACGGGAAGTCAGCACTGCAAGAGGCAAGGATCTGTTTGCTTTGCAGTGTGCCGTGACCTACTCTGTATCTACTGTCCCATTTTGATCCCTAGATGTCACTAGAGGTAGCTAGACCTCTTGAAGAAGAAGGGAAGACCGTTGAGATTGGGAGATGTTTTTCAGCGAAGGGAGGTTTGTGAAAAGGCCAGTACAGTCCACACAGATGGGGATTTCAATTTCCCAGATATATTTTTACACTTTCTTTTTATTTATTATAATACAGAATGTATTACTGCAGAATATTAATGAACTAGCAAGACCNGTCTTGAAGAAGAAGGGAAGACCGTTGAGATTGGGAGATGTTTTGCAGCGAAGGGAGGTTTGTAAAAAGGCCAGTACAGTCCACACAGATGGGGATTTCAATTTCCCAGATATATTTTTACACTTTCTTTTTATTTATTATAATACAGAATGTATTACTGCAGAATATTAATGAACTAGCAAGACCCACGGACCTCACCTGTTATCCACGTTGGGAACATGTGTGTTCTCTCAGCAATCTAACATACAATGCATTGATCTTCTTTGCCAGTTTTCTTCGCTGGGCTTCTTTTATTTTCAAATTAATTTAATTCCTTCCGTTTATTATTGTTTTTTAATTCAATCCTTTCTGGCACATGCTGTGTTGTATGCAATGTGATCNTGGACCTCACCTGTTATCCACGTTGGGAACATGTGTGTTCTCTCAGCAATCTAACATAGAATGCATTGATCTTCTTTGCCAGTTTTCTTTGCTGGGCTTCTTTTATTTTCAAATTAATTTAATTCCTTCCGTTTATTATTGTTTTTTAATTCAATCCTTTCTGGCACATGCTGTGTTGTATGCAATGTGATCCTTATGCTTATCCACCTCCTTAGCCGAGATTTTTACTGTAATCCTCTCATTTTTGAGGTGTTTTGTTTTTATTTTTCTGAATAAAAAGCTTTACTGAACAAATAGATGCAATGTCCCTGTTATACCTAAGTCATCCTTCCCTGAACAGAGGGGGGCAGTGGAGTTCAGGGAGTAAGAGCACAGAACTGGGGACCAGGACTCTAGTGCCCAGCCCCTGGCATACCTCTGAGCGGTATACCTCATTGAAGTCAGGGTGGAGTTCGCTGCAAGACCGGGGCCTTCCTGCCGCGACCCTGGGCAAACCGCTCAGCCTCGCTATTTTTGTAAAATAGATCTAACACGTACCTCAGACACTATGGCAATAATGCTGCTGTGGAGAGGCAAAGCATCATGTAATCCCCAAGTGTGATTATTTTAGCGGGCGCATGGGGTAGCTTCATCAGTGACCACTTGTCACGCGCGTTGAGATCCTTTGATGGAAGGCACTCTAGAAGTGCACTAGCCCAGACTCCAGTTTCCGACGAGGCAGCAGACGCTGCTTCAGAGGATGGTGCAAGAAATGCTGCCATGGACAAGTAGGAAATAACTGTTCATAGGACAAGACTCCTCCTAGCTCCAGCCAGTTAGGCCCTGATCTGCAACCTCCTCCAGGCAGGCAGAGCCCTGTGCCCTGTCAGCTCACACACCCAAGACTTTAGTGACTGAGCTATGGCCTTAAAGAGGAGGTGCAGGGCTGCTGGCCTGTCTCCCCAGCCCTGGAGGAATAGCTCCACACCCACAGCCTGCTCAGGCCCCTCTTCAGGGCAATTTCATGCTTTCGACATAAAACTCACAGGGTAACACCAAATCACAGCGAATTCCTCTGACCAACGCAGGCTGCAGGTTCCAGAGGCCTTTCCCCATGGGAACCTGGGGCCTGTCACAGGAACCCGCTTCTTCCATGCAGCTCTTCAGCAGCGCTCTCTCAGCCCTTTATAGGAACCACCTGACCCCTTCCCAGCAGGGCCTGGTGATCCCATCTGCCTGATCTTAGCAGGGCTCTAGTTCTGAACAGGACTGTCTAGCACCAGGTCCCACTACCCTGTTACAAGACCTCAGATCCTTTTAATCCGACTTAGCGTGACTTTCACTTTATTTTACCCTGCGTGACGGGGCTCAGATTCAGTGACAAGCAAAAGTTTAGGTTCCCCAGAAAGAAATGTCTTGCTTTCCTAGGTTGTTTCAATCACCCGTCTCGGCCCCCCAGGTCTGCAACATTAACTAGTGTGTCCGTTTTGATCTGATCTGACCCACCTGGGGCCTCCTAGCCCAGTGGATCTCAACCAGGAGTCCGGGGCCCCCAGGGGGGCCGTGAGCAGGTTTCAAGGGTCCACCAAGCAGGACCAGTGTTAGACTCACTGGGGTCCAGGTCAGAAAGCCCAAGCCCTGCTGTGCAGGGATGAAGCCCGGGGCCCTGAGCCCATCACTTGGGGCTGAAGCAGAAGCCTGAGCAACTTAGCTTCGTGGGGCGCCCTGTGGCGTGGGATCCTGGGCAATTGCCCTGCTTGCTATCCCTTACCGTCGGCCCTGGCTTTTATATGTAGCAAACAGTTGTTGTGGCACAGGTGGGTCTCAAAGAAAAAGGTTGAGAACCCCTGTCCTAGCCCTTTGGGATAAGGAGAGGCTCATCCTTTCATATTGATTCTAGACGTCTTCTCAAGCCGCTACTGATGCGAACCTGCCACCTCCTCCATCATGGGCATTCAGAACGCTCCCTGGCTAGGAGAGAGGCAGAGCCCATTGAAGTTGCTGGACAAGTGACAGAGGTCGAGGACCTGCTCCAATAGATTGATGAGGAAAAGAACAGCACTGCCTAGGCATGCGCGACCCAGTTCATGCAGCCAAAAAGACAAAGGAAGCCTGTTTCAAGCAGCAGGTCCTATGCAGGAGAAGGCTGTCTCACCCCCAATGGTAAGGCTGTGTGACCAGAGAGAGGAGACCAGTGCCGGACAAGTGGAGGAGCTGGGGTAGGTACTAGTGGAAGAGGAAAGCTCCATGAGGCAGGGTGGCTCATGCCCATCGATGGCTCTGAAAACAAGGACGTGGATTTGAACTAGATCCTGAAAGGAGTGAGGGAGTTTTCTGGGGACGAGGACCGCCGTCGTTCTTTGTGCACAAGGTGGTGGGCAGCAGCTGGGTCTTGGGAGAGCCCTGGGTGAGGCAGCGGCAATGGGAGGTGCAGGCATGGGTGAGGGTGAGGATCTCTCCAGAAGTGGAATCTAGGCCCTGGGGTGAGGTTAGGAGCTGGTGACAGGCAGGTTGGCAGATTTGAGGTATGTGGGAATGGAAGGATGAAGCCAAGCTTACAGAAAGTGGATGGAAATGGGAGAGCCAAGCCAAGGATGGCAATACAAGAGACGGAGGCATATCGGGCAAAGCTGCTCCTATACAAGCACATCTGGTTTAGAGACATGGAGCTGAGAGAAGCAGCGATGAAGCTGCAAATTTAGTTGGCCAAGGTAGGCAGGGAGAGTGGGCATTGTCTAAAGGTAATGAGCTCTACAGCTGAGTGTCATCCATGAAAAATACAACTGCCAGGCCCCATTACTGGTGTCAAAACAAACATTTAATCCACCCATTCTAACGAGCATCCTTGAGGTTTCCAGGTTCCACACACAGCAAAGGACTTCCTCTTTGTCTCCAAATTAGCAATCTGTCCACCGGGATCGCTTGTGTTCCCACTGTGACACTTCCTAGATCCCGTGTGCCCTGTCGAACGGCACGGGCTCTGACCCAGCAACGCAGGGAGGGAAAAGGGCGAGAACATGGAGGAAGTGAGGAGCTCTTCCAGATTAAATGCAATAACCCTAGAAGAGACATTCCAGCAGGCACCACAATGTCCCCTCTGTTTGTGACCTCGAGGGTGCCAGCAACAGGAATCAAACTGAAAAAGATGAGCGGTCCATGGAAAGGAAACCGGTCATGAAATGCTGGGAGATAAACTGTCCACAGCGTGAAAGAGCAGCTGGCACCAGATGGAAAGCTTTGGAACGTCTGTTTATCAATAGCAATTCTTCGTGCCACTTGTCTGTGTTTCCTTTCCTTTTCCCGTAAGCGGGCTTGGATTTATATGGAAATAAGATCTTGGGCCCAAGTCTCCGCTCACACTGGTGTAGAGCGGAAGTCTCCCTACCAAACTCAATGTACCTACCTACAGCTACAAATGACAAGAGAATCGGGCCCTGTGTTTCTTACCAGTGCACCTGAACCCTTCTGCTGAGCCCTGGTGGGGTTCTGCCAGAGCAAATGATGCTGACGTTGTAAACAGAAGATTAGCACTTCAGATCGGGACTAAGTGGCAGGGGAATTCTTAGAAACAGACACCTCTTTTCGGTGCTTCCTTAATGCCCCAGTGATAAGCACGTACCAGCAACAGGGACTCACTTGAAAGGGAGCAGATCAGTTGTTATCCATGAACTAAGAGGGGAGAGACCAGCATTCAGTGCTAGCTCTGGTTGACAGCTGTCGAGCAGTGTTTTTTCCACTGAAAATGCAGCTTTGCTGACATTTTTTGATCTTCCATCAGGAAAATCCCAACCTCATTTTTCATTTTGGGGCAGGTCGCTGTTAATCTATGTCTGCCTGAGCTGCCACAATGTCTCATTAATGCTTCATGCCCCCATTCTCCTCTAGGCAGCGGGTTAAGCTCCATGGCTGGACAATATTTCCCATGATGCACTCCCTTTTGGTTGACCTAAATGTGGTGTGTCATGTGATCATCCTCCTGCCATCCCATTCAGTAACCTCTTCACTGGACCACACGTGTCTCCCATGCGGAAGCTTTGGCCTGGCATTGAGAGATGTGTGTAGATATTAAACATGTGAACTTCTGTACTCTGATCCAACGCAAACTGAACATCCTCTCTCTATGACCTTCACCCACCAGCAACCTCTGGATCTGGACCAGACTGGGTGGCCAGTCAAGGAGCTTGATTTCCCCTTCACCTCCTAAAGAGGAATATTTGTCATTGGGACCAAATAATTATGCTCCCATGTTATTTAATCAAGTCAAAATTCACAGGCAGCATCTGCAGGAAAGATAAAAATGTTTCTGGACAGCTTAGTCCTCGGCTTAACCATATGATTAAAGTTATGTAAAGACTTTTTCTTCATTCATGGCCTTTCATAAGCAATGAACCATCATAGGTCAAATGAAGTAGCTCATCAGCGTCTCTTGATTACAGGGGATCAGTACAATTAATTTGGAGGCATTAGGGACCGGAGAGGTTTTGCCCTGCAAATATATGTATTATTTCATATCTGATTTCCCAGAGCAGTCAGAAGATTGAGTGATGTTATTTTTTGCAGATGGTTACAGATTTTGAAAGTCGCTGTGAGGTTCCTGCTTAGAGGAAGGCGCATCTAATACAGGGGAAACAAAAGCTTTGCTAACCTCTCCATTTAATTAAAGATGAAATTGAGAACTTATTACAGGAACAGAGCAAAAATCACAGGGCCTGCTCTGACCCCCACTGAAGTTAGTGGAAGGACTCTCATGGACTTCAGTGGGCACCGCATCAAGCCCATTCAGCTCTTTCCAGCTGTAGACCTCCAAGCGCCTTACAATAGTGTCATTACTCCCATTCGACGGATGAGGAAACAGACACAGAGGGATGAAGTGACTCGCCTATGGTGAGACCAGGACGAGAAGCCAGTTTTCCCGTGTTGTGTTGTATGTGAGCCTATGTGAGTCTTACTGTTTTGCATGAATACTGTGTGTACCTCAGTTTCCCTGTGTATTGCACCAATGCCTAGGTGGTGGGAATAAGGGTGTGTGACTTTTGCTGAGACCCTCTGGGGCAGGTGAGGAGGCTCCAGCTGCCTGCACGTAAGCGATGGCCGATGCCCTTTGTAACCAGAGAACTGGGGGGGGGGGGTGCGACCAGGCAACACTTTGCCCAGGAAGTGAGACAAAGTCCGAAGGAAGGGCGACAGGTGTGTTGGAGATCAGGTCGCTGGAAGCTGGGCTGTCTCCTGTTTGGGACTCAGATGGGGGAGTCCAGGGCGTCCAGCCTGGGGTCCTCCCAAAATGGACTTTGCAGAAAGTCACGAATTTCTGCACTTACCTCAGACGGCGCGGTTCCCAAAGAGACCGGCGCACACACCCCTCCAGCAACGGCTCCTAGGCGGGGGGGTAGAGGGGGTCTCCACACGCTGCTACCTGCAGGCGCCATCCCCGCAGCTCCCATTGGCTGCAGTTCCCAGCCAATGGGAGCTGCGGAGTCGACACTCGGGGCAGGGGCACCATGCGGAGACACAGACACACACACACACACAGGGGCCACAGGGACATGCCGGGAGTGAAGCGGTGTGGAAGGAGGGAGGCAGAGTGGGCAGGAAGCCGCCTTAGCCCTGCTGCTGGCAGGTCTTTGCACGCCCCTTGGGGGAAGGGGGCAATGGGTGCACTGCCCAGGGCGGGGGCAGTGTGTGGAGCCTCCTGCCCCCTCCCCCAGGGATGCGCAGAGACATGCCAGCAGCCAGCCTCTTCTGGGAGCAGCGTGGGGCCTCCGGCCATGGCATGCAGGCAGCCTGCCTGCCTGAGCCCTGCTGCGCCGCCGGCTGGGACTTGGGGGCAGGTTGTCAGGTATTTGCCCTGCATTTTGGGGGCCCCCCTGTTGTTGGGGGCCCCGTGCCACCGCACGGTTTGTTTCATGGTAAATCCGCTCCTGAGCAGCAGCATATCCCCTCTCCGGCTCCTATGCGGAGGCACAGCCAGGCGGCTCTGCGCGCTGCCCTGTCCGCAGGCGCCGCCCCTGCAGCTCCCATTAGCCACCCTCTTTTCACCTGAAATCGGTATCCAGCACAGCGGGAGGACAGAGTGTCCCCCCCAGGTAACATGGGATGGGGAGAGCGCGAGGGCCCAGGCTGGAGTCACGTGGGGAGGTCACGTGGGGAGGTCACGTGCCCCTCCCTTTAGCTGGTGCCCCCCCTTTGTGTCCCTCCCATGAGTCACCCATAGGCGGGTGTGAAAAATCCACACACCCGAGCGACAGTTAAACCGACCGAACCCCTGGTGTAGGCAGCACTAGGTCAGTGGGAGAATTCTCAGGGAGGCGAATTAACTCGGGGAGCGATCGGAGAACCCCTCCCGCCAGTGTAGGCAGCGTTTTCACTGAAGCGCTGCAGCATTTTAAGTCTAAACCAGCCCTTACGTTGCTGCCACCCCCATGATAGCAATTGAAAGTTGGTTTATAGGGGCTTAGCTGGGGTGAGTAAATCTGCACATTGGGCGCTGGGCAGAAGCTCTGGAACGGGGGGGGGGGAGGTGGGCCGTGGCCCCATCACTTTTAAAAGAACAAGGGCGGGGGAAGGGGTGGCGTGAGGGCAGGGGCTCAGGCCAGGGGAAGGGGAAGCGCGAGGGCTTGGGGAGAAAGGGCAGCACGGGGGGGACAGGGCCCCCCCACCGGTGGCCCCCCCAACACTTTTAGGGGGCTTCCGCCACTCCTGGTGCTAGGCTTTTTTGAGACTCTGGCTATGAGAGTCACCCTAGGAGGCACCGAATGCTGAACACAGAGGATCCGTTTACACTGCAATAAGAGACCCACAACTGGCCCAGGGCAGCTGACTCAGGCCATGTCTACGCAGGAGCGCTGGATTGGACTGTCCTGTGGGGCATTGTGGGACGGCTCCTGAAAGCCAGTAACAGTCGATGGAAACAACGCTGGGTCTCCACTGACACTGCGTCGACTTCAGTCCACCTCCACGAGCGCCGTAGAGTCAATGAAGTCGGCGTTACGTTACGGCGAGGCAGTTACGTCGGCGGGAGTGACATTTTAGCGTAGACACTTCCATAGTGAGGTCGATGTATCTGCCTTGCATCGACCTAACTCTGTAGTGTAGCCCAGGCCTCAGGCTTACAGGACTCGGGCTCTAAAACCGCAGTGTAGATGTTCAGGCTCGGGCTGGAGCCTGGACTCTGATACCCTGCGAGGAGGGAAGGTCCCAGAGCCCAGACATCTACACTGCAATTTTATAGCCCCACAGCTGAGTCAAATGACCTGGGACGGATACGGTCTTTTACTGCAGTGTAGACATACCCTTCGGCAAATCTGGCCCTTATTTAGGTGCCCAAAGGGGAGCTGAGCTCTTCTGAAAATTCACCCTCCTTGGTGGGAGTTGGACACTTGCAAATCTGGTCTGGAATCAGAACGCCTAGTCTAGCAGCCCTAGGCAGGCTCCTTTTTCAGAAGGTGGGAACAGACTAACAACAGCCCAGCTCATTTAGGATTCCATCTCCAGCAGTGGCCAATGCCGGATGCCTCAGGAGAAGCTATACACTCCCCAGAGGCACGCTTAGCTTTGCCAGGCTGGCCCATGGCTGCAGCTCTGAGATCATTGTACAATCACAATCCTTTTGAGCAGGTGATTGATTATGGCTCCTCAACCTCTCAGACACTCTCTACACGTCTCTGAAAAATGGGGATTATGTCCAATTGCAAATAACTCACTCCCTTAGAGCCAGAGGCCATGGGGATAAGCATGGCCTAGATATCTAGTTAGAAAGCAGGTCCTGGGTTTCCCAGCTGACTTGATTTCCCTTTTCGTAGTTTTAGCCAGATTAAAATGGAGCGAATGAACAATATTTCCCCATGCACTCGAAGGGGAGAGAGCAGCAGATTAAAGCAGACAACAGCGCGTTACATGATCAGCTAGGACATGAACATGGAAATGCGTGTGGCAGAAGGATGAATTAGAAGCATATTCTGTAGCCTTTGCCTATAAATATTTAAGCATCATTATCTCCTTTGAAAGGTGAATTGCAGGTCACAGCAAAGATACGAGTCCAAAGGGATTAAGCTGAATTTCCAAAGTACATCTGTCCGTTTTACCCCAGTACTTAACGATCCCTTATGCAGCGCCACCTGTTTTTCAGCATCGAGCGTTGCTCATTTCCGCAGGAAAGCAAATCCTTGCACTACACAGACCAGGTCAAGGGTTTGCTAAATTCTTTCCCTTCACTCTGGTACTCTCCGAAGGTAGGGGGCATTTTACAACCTTCCTGCCATGTTCATTTCACTAGGCCCCTCCTGATCCAGCACCTACTGAAGCCATCACAAACACTCCCATTGATTTCCATAGCAGATGGTTTGGCCCGTTAGCACATGACATGTGGGGCCAGGTCTAGCAAGGCAATGGACCCTTCCTGGGAGGTACAGAACACCCTCGATTCCCACTAAAGTCAGTGGGATTGGAGGGAGCTCAGTTCAGCGCAGGATCCGGCCTTTTAAGGAAAAAAATCCGCATTGGTACCTTTTTTCTTGCTCTCTCTGTCCTCACTGCTAGATGTTGCCTGTCACCTACTGCAGTGATGAGTCTTAGCCCCCTGGGGCCCATGTACCACTGCGTGGGGAGCGGATCCCATTCTAGACACAGCTCTCTCTGATTCCAGACACAGGGCTTGTGCTGGGCCTCCGACAGTTCTCAGTGACACCAATGCACATCTCGAGCCTTTCCACTGACACCATGGAGTTATTCCAGATTTACACCGGCACCACGAAGTGCAGAATCGGCCCTGCCGTGTTTCGCCGTCAGCCCCGCACATGGTCCACCTCGTCCTTCCTCCAGGGCTCAATGAGAGGCTCGGCTGGTGTTAAAACTTTATTAATGAAAGAACCCCCATACTAAAAACCCAACTGCCTGCTTGCGATGCAGCCCTGGCTCTGTGCTATCAGGGAATCCACTGGGCTGGACGCCACGGTTGGGGGGATGGAGGGATGGGGAGAGGGGAGACAACCGTCATATAGGGCATCTCAATGAAAATGAACATTTCTACCGCAAGCCCTGCGCACTGGTTGGAGACAAGTTGGCAGTCAGGCCTAGTGGTCAGAGCCAGCATCAGGAGCCAGGGATGAGGTGTAGAAGCAGGAATCTGGAAAAAAAGGCAGGAGGGCAGAAACCAGGACCCAAACAGGACTCAGGAGTCAGACAAGACGACAGGGTCCAATGCAGCTGCTAACCAGGGAATTCCCCAAGTTTCTCAGGTAACTTCCTGTGCCTCCTTCTGGCTTAAATAGTGAGTCTGAGCCAATTGGGAGCTTTGTGGGGGGACGCCTGTGGTGAGCTCGGGTGCGCCATCCCCCACTCCTTGCTGGTACTAGCACACTGCTGGCTGAAGCCTGCCTGCAGACCTGGGTTCAAGCCCCCTGCCCCCTCACAAAACTCCATGGAAGCTGAACCAGATTCCTGTGTTAAGGGCCCTCGATTTGGGACTGCTCTGGAAATGCTCCAGCAGCTTAGTTGAAAGTCATTAATGAATTCAATGCTATGCAGAACACTGCTGTTCTTGAACTAATGGGTAGGGGGTGCTAGGAGCAGGGAGCCAGCCACATAGGGGGAAAGAAAGGGATTTAAAATGATGATTTGTTTATCAAAGGATTTCTATCCTCCAATAATGCAACCTCAGCTGGGCTTGCTATTTTCTTATTCACCGCGCCCTCTTGTGGTGAGATGGTGAAGCACAGTGTAAACGCCCCCTAGTTCAAAATTAAAGGCTTGGGGCCAGATTAATTGGTACTTTATGGCTGCTGTGGGCTTCTCCGGTGACTCAAAATAGCTGTGAAACCAGCTCAGCTAGCAGTTTAGACCTGGCTCCTGGCTGCTTTGCATTCCTAGAGCTGCACAAAGCAGCTGGAGCATTCTAATGACCATGACCCTTACAGTCAGACTAAATACACCTCTTAGGTCATGATCCAGCTTTTTTCTTTAACTCTCTTAATAAATAGTTGAGGCCCTGACTTTGTGTGAATCGCTTTGATTTTACAGGCATAGATGTAAATAAATCAAGGGAAGAATATTCACGATTAGCTACTTTTCTCTTAATGTGTCTAAAATAATGAAGTCTACAGAGACTGCAGATGTCCCGATTTTATAGAGACAGTCCCGATTTTTGGGTCTTTTTCTCATATAGGCTCCTATTACCCCCCACCCCCTTGTCCCGATTTTTCACACTTGCTGTCTGGTCACCCTAACAGAGATGATCATTCTTCATTGCAGAGATTCTTAAGGTACTGGGATGTCTTGCAGGACACAGGGAGGGTCTATGCAACCTTTACGTTTGCACAGAGCAGCTATTCCCTCATCTTCAATACTGTACATTCCAGCCTATTGCCCTGCAGCAGCCTAGCATCTCATCTCTGGCAATAATGTTGCTTAGCTATGCAAAGTGTTAACAATGCTCTGGACAGGGGTAGCTTTGCCAGGGTCCCACCCAAACTAGCACAGTAGTGTAGCTGAATCCAGTGTTTGAAGCAACACCTGATAAACCAATTCAAATGTAACCCTTATTTAGAGCCCATGTCATTTGCCCTTTCAAACAAATTTGGAGAAGTTGAGAAACAAACAGTAGCCTAATTAGTTCTGCAGGCATGGATTCCCATTGGTGGCTCCAAATTTGTAGCAATGCTTACCTCCAAGGAATTTGTAATGACATGTTTACTTGCAGTATATTATTCCACCACTAGATATCACTGTATAGCATATAGCATTGCAGACTGTATGGTTGCTGGCAAACAAGAAAAACCAAGCTGGAACTTGAGCTGTGTGGAAAGATGTTTGGGTCGGTCTATATAGTTGTAGCTGTTTTCTATGAGAAATGCTTCTTGTGTAAGAAAGACTGTGGTTCCCTTCATCATGCTGGTATTATGGACTATGGGTTAAAGTTTGGATATTGACTTAACTGGGAGCAGGATTTGACCCACAGTATCCCTCTGTCTGGAGAATCTAATCAGCTCTGGACATGCATTTTCTTCCCTGCACCTCTTCAGAGTAAAGCAGTGTTTCCCAAACTTGGGATGCCGCTTGTTTAGGGAAAGCCCCTGGCAGGCCGGGCCGGTTTGTTTACCTGCCATGTCCGCAGGTTCGGCCGATCGCGGCTCCCACTGGCCGCGGTTCGCTGCTCCAGGCCAATGGGAGCTGCTGGAAGCGGCAGCCAGTACGTCCCTCGGCCCGCGCCGCTGCCAGCAGCTCCCATTGGCCTGGAGCAGCAAACCACGGCCAGTGGGAGCCGCGATCGGCCGGACCTGCGGACAGGGCAGGTAAACAAACCGGCCTGGCCCGCCAGGGGCTTTCCCTGAACAAGCAGCGTCCCAAGTTTGGGAAACACTGGAGTAAAGGATGCACAAGATACACCAGCTCTAACCAGGACAACCAGCAGTGTCTTGGACCCCACAGCTCCCTCAGGTGTTGTGCGGCTCTTTCTGCACATTTAGAGACAAGACAAAGTGAGTAGAAAAACCAGGCATCCCTGGGCTAGAAGCAAGTCGATGGCGGGGGAAGGGGGCGGAGGAGGGAAGAACATAAGAACCTACAAAGTCCTTTCAAATTAAAATAAAACCCACTTGAAAAGCCCCTGTTCTTGTAACTGTCAAGCTGGGTTGCATTAGCAAAGCTGTTATTATTGTTAGTGTATTGAAATGAGAGCAGAGAACTGACAGTGACTGAGCGGAGCCTCTCCTCTTTCTGGCTGCAGACGAGCTGAAGTGGCAGCTGAGGAGGGAACAATAAAAACCTTGTCATTGCAGACTCTTTTCTTTCTGTCAGCAGGATGAGAAGAAGCCGCCTCCTGATGGAAGCATAAGCGTCTGGAGAAGGCAGACGGGTCAGGGGAGGCAGAACTGCACTAAATTCCAAGCTTCTGCCAGCTGCCGGGAAGGAAAAGTTTGGGGTCAAGAGCTTCCAGAAGTGACTAGTGATTTTGAGTGTCCAACTGGAGGTGCCTTAAGAAAGCCTGGTTTGCAGAGAGCGGATCCTCAGCACTTTCTAAAACTCAGATCCCCCCCCCCCCCAAAAAAACTGATGCATCCCAAATCACTAGTCATGTTTGAAACCCTTGCCCTTTGTTACTCCTTCTCCACTATCAATGCCACTTCTCCACTGGTTATACAGCACCGTGGGGGCCTGGCGCAGGACTGGGGCTGCTAAGCACTCCCACCATAGGCATAATAAATAATAATACTTAGAGCCCCAGCACTTGTCCTCCATAGAGCTCGACGCTATTTGTAAAGGAAGGCAAAGATCATTATCGCCGGGTGGGGAAACCGAGGCACGGAGCAGTGAAATGACTCACACAAAGTCACACAGCGAATCACCACTATGAGTATTTATATTGCAGTAGCAGCTAACAGTGCTAGGCACTGTGCAAGCAGGTAACACAGACAGTCCTTGCCCTGGAGCTCACAGTCTAGGATCATGACAGGATGCACCAGGTTTATAATCAAACAGGCTTGGAAAGGTCACAGGAAGGATGGGTCCGTTCTTGTGAGTAAGGAACCTCAGAGGTCAAAGTAGCCGGAGCATCCATCTGTATGAGCAAGTGGCACCAGTTTAAGTATGCCAGGTAGTTATCCAGCCCCCACCAGCCCGGGCACCTCACCGTCTGTGATGTATTTTCCCTCCCAGGAACCCTGTGCACGAGGGAAGTGCAGTTTTCCCCCTTTGACGGGTGAGGAATTGAGGCCTGGCTCCTACTGATTGCAGCAGAAGTTAGGAGCCTAAATACCTTTGAGGATCTAGACCAGAGGGACTAAGGCAGAGGTCCCCAAATTGTGGGGTGTGCCCCCCTAGGGGGCGGGGAGGGAATCCTAGAATCAATTAATCATAGAATATCAGGGTTGGAAGGGACCTCAGGAGGTCATCTAGTCCAAACCCCTGCTCAAAGCAGGACCAATCCCAACTAAATCATCCCAGCCAGGGCTAGTGGTGACAGATGCCACAGGCCAGCTCCCAGCCCTGTCCTTGCCTTGTTCTGACCCCACTCTTGACCCCTGGTTTAGCTCTGTTTCTGACAGGGTTGCTGCTTTTTTCTTCTTCTTTTTGGGGAAGACACACCCTGCGGCCCAGATCCTCAAAGGTATAGAGGTGCGAAGCTCCCAAGGAATTAGGTGCCTCAATCCCATTGAGCATCTGGGCCTAAGAGACTTGCCCAAGGAAGTCTGTGGCCGAGCAGAAAATTGAACGCAGCCCTCCGCAGCCCCAGGTTCGCTCCCTCCCCACTGGACCATCCATCCTGCAAGTGGGGTTTCAAGCTGATTTAGTTAAACCAGTGTAAAAGGGTGTGTGGATGCACTTCTTTGGGGTTAAGCCAAAATATCGGCCCCACCACAGCCTTGTTTTATGTAGATTCTTAGCCAAGGGAACAATTTTGGAAGCTTCCAAGTTTTGTCCCTTTCACTAAGATCGTGGACACGGGACAGTCAGGAGACGCCACCTGTGCTAGCCATTCTCAGAAGCGGGGTTTAAATGGACAGGGAGGTAGAAGTGGCTCTTGAGAAGGGATTGGGAGGAGGAGAGGGTAGCGGCTGCGTGCATTGATTTGGAGAGGCGGCTCCATGAGCTCGGGGAAGCACAGAAGATGGTTGAAAAGTTCTTGGCGGGGGAAGCAGCTGGAAGCTGAAGACAAACTCAAACTGCAAATTTATAACAGTGAGGGTCATTAACCATTGACACAATTCAGGGCCGGCTTTAGGCCGATTCGCCCGATTCCCTGGAATCGGGCCCCGCGCTCCGGCAGGAGCACGGCAAGCCCCGCAGCCCTGCTCCCCCGGCCGGAGCTCTGGCCGGAGCGTGGCAAGCCCCACAGCCACCCTGCTTCCCCAGCCGGAGCTCTGGCCGGAGCGCGGCAAGCCCCACGGCCCCCTCCCCGGGCCGGAGCGCTGCCGAAGACTCGAGCGCCGCTCGGTGAGTATAAGCCCCGCCCCCACGAATCGGGCCCCGCACTTGGTAAAGCCGGCCCTGCACAATTTACCAAGGTCGTGGTGGATTCTCCATTGCTGTATTAGTCTGTATCCACAAAAACAAGGAGTCCGGTGGCACCTTAAAGACTAGCAGATTTATGTGGGCATAAGCCATGTTAGTCTGTACAGGTCTGTCTCATCTTACGCTGGGGTTACGTTCGTAAAGCAAAAACCGCGTATAGTCGAAATCCCATTGACTTTAATGGCGGGCGGAATCGCCCGCACTACAGGAACAGTACATAAATTGCTTTTTTTCTCTTTTTTTGTTTGTTTGTTTTGTTTTTGCCGACCGCGCAAAGCCGAAATCGCGCATGTTAAATGCGCGTAAGATGAGACAGACCTGTANTCCTGCTCCTCTCCCAGCCCTGTGCCCAGCCCTACCCCCAGCCTCAGCCCCCGACCACAGCTTGGCTGTGGCTCCGTACCCAGCCTCGGCCCCCTTACCCCTGCCCCCCATCCAGGGGGAGGGCATGAATAGGAGTAAGGGGGTCATGACCCTGACAAGTTTGCGGATCACTAACCTCTAGTTAGCTGACTTGGGTTAAAAGAGCGGTGAAGACAGGGCAACTTGGCTTCTAACTTGGGTTAACAGCTCCAGTTAACGCCTATAGGGGAGCCGGGATTTGGGAGGTGATGAGTCATCCCTGAACTAGGGCCTAATTAAGCCAGAAGTGGGGACGAGTCATTCCTGTGCCAGGCTCAGCCAATCCACAAGCCGGGGGCTGGGCTGGTGACGGTCAGGCAGGTATATAAGCCTCGCAGCAGACACAGCAACTCAGTGTCCTTGGTATTACTTCATGGCTTGGCACTGAACCCTGCCTGCTAGTGGTGACAGATGCCACAGGCAGCTCCCAGCCCTGTCCTTGCCTTGTTCTGACCCCACTCTTGACCCCTGGTTTAGCTCTGTTTCTGACAGGGTTGCTGCTTTTTTCTTCTTCTTTTTGGGGAAGACACACCCTGCGGCCCAGATCCTCAAAGGTATTGAGGTGCCAAGCTCCCAAGGAATTAGGTGCCTCAATCCCATTGAGCATCTGGGCCTAAGTGACTTGCCCAAGGAAGTCTGTGGCCGAGCAGAAAATTGAACGCAGCTCTCCGCAGCCTCAGGTTCGCTCCCTCCCCACTGGACCATCCATCCTGCAAGTGGGGTTTCAAGCTGATTTAGTTAAACCAGTGTAAAAGGGTGTGTGGATGCACTTCTTTGGGGTTAAGCCAAAATATCGGCCCCACCACAGCCTTGTTTTATGTAGATTCTTAGCCAAGGGAACAATTTTGGAAGCTTCCAAGTTTTGTCCCTTTCACTAAGATCGTGGACACGGGACAGTCAGGAGACGCCACCTGTGCTAGCCATTCTCAGAAGCGGGGTTTAAATGGACAGGGAGGTAGAAGTGGCTCTTGAGAAGGGATTGGGAGGAGGAGAGGGTAGCGGCTGCGTGCATTGATTTGGAGAGGCGGCTCCATGAGCTCGGGGAAGCACAGAAGATGGTTGAAAAGTTCTTGTGGGGGAAGCAGCTGGAAGCTGAAGACAAACTCAAACTGCATATTTATAACAGTGAGGGTCATTAACCATTGACACAATTCAGGGCCGGCTTTAGGCCGATTTGCCCGATTCCGGCCCCGCGCTCTGGCAGGAGCACGGCAAGCCCCGCAGCCCTGCTCCCCCGGCCGGAGCTCCGGCCAGAGCGCGGCAAGCCCCGCGGCCTCCCTCCCCGGGCCGGAGCGCCGCCGAAGACTCAAGCGCCGCTCGGTGAGTATAAGCCCCGCCCCCACGAATCGGGCCCCACACTTGGTAAAGCCGGCCCTGCACAATTTACCAAGGTCGTGGTGGATTCTCCATTGCTGTATTAGTCTGTATCCACAAAAACAACAAGGAGTCCGGTGGCACCTTAAAGACTAGCAGATTTATTTGGGCATAAGCCGTGTTAGTCTGTACAGGTCTGTCTCATCTTACGCTGGGGTTACGTTCCGCGGTTAGCGCGTAAAGCGAAAACCGCGTATAGTCGAAATCCCATTGACTTTAATGGCGGGCGGAATCGCCCGCACTACAGGAACAGTACAGAAATTGCTTTTCTTCTCTTTTTTTGTTTGTTTGTTTTGTTTTTGCCGACCGTGCAAAGCCGAAATCGCGCATGTTAAATGCGCGTAAGATGAGACAGACCTGTATAGACTCCTTGTTGTCTCCATTGCTGGCAATTTTTAAATCAAGACTCAAGGTTTTTCAAACAGGAATGAATTCAGGACAGGTCTCTGGCCTGTGTCCCACAGGAGGTCCGACTAGATGATCACAATGATCCCTTCTGGCCTTAGAATCTATGAACGACTCTATGGAAAAAGCAGAAAGGTGAGCTAAAGAGACTGCCGTCGGTGGCAAAGCAAAGGGAAATGCACAATATCAGTCTCCACCTATCAAGAGAGGAATAGCCTGTTCTTGTTTAGGCCAGTGCAGGCTCTCCTATGGCCCGATCCAAAGCCCATCCCAAAGTTAAAGGACAGCTGCCCATTGCCTTCAATGGATTTTGGCTCAGCCCTTAAGTGCCAGATTAGTATGTTATAATAGAACTGATGTGAAGCGCTGGTTGTTTTCACCCGCACAGAATGGCTAGAGAGGAAGAGATCATTTGGTACTTAGGAGCTGCCAGCTCACCACAAAAGGCTTTGGCAAACGCAGACCCAGATGCTCTGAATAAACGGGCGAGCAGCAGGACGTTGTGTGACAGAGACCGATTTCCTGCAATATCCTGGGTAAACCTTATTGAATCAGGTTAATACCTACGGAGTCCATTGTATTCAAATGCAACTGTGCATGTGTTATCGGAGCACTGTACAGTCCTATGTAACTGCTCTGGGAGACAGACGAACATAAACCATGGGGTGATGTTAGGATCTCCGAAGAACTGTTTGGGACAACATGTGCAAAATGGGTTTCCGAGGCGATATTGGGGGGGCCTTTTGTAGCTCGGCCCTGGGGAGAAAAACCCATCGTCTACCGATCACCTGGTCCTGGGAACTCCAGGTCAAAGACCCCTGCAGTGTATAAAGGAGGGGCTAAACTGTTCCATGCACGTGCTAGTTCTGAGCTGAGGTTGTCTTGTGGCCATAGAAGAGACCCCTTCCTGGGGAATGAGCAGGCCCGAGCCCCTGTCAGAGTTGGGGTGATCTCTGGTAAGTTATTAGCATGCATGCAGCTTTCATTACTGTTTTAGTAGATTTTCTCAGAACAAATGTGCTTGCTTAGAAAGAGCCGTGTGGTAGCTTAATTATGACCACTTACACTGTTGTTAGGAGAACAGGAGCACTTGTGGCACCTCAGAGACTAACAAATGTATTGTAGCATAAGCTTTCGTGGGCTCCAGCCCACTTCCATGCACATGCTAGTTCTGAGCTGAGGCTGTCTTGAGCTGTAGCCCACAAAAGCTTATGCTACAATAAACTTGTTAGTCTCTACGGTGCCACAAGTACTCCTGTTCTTTTTGCGGATACAGACTAACACGGCTGCTACTCTGAAACTGTTGTTAGGCAGACTGTTTCCTGGGAATAACGCAGCAAAGGCCGGGAACCGGGTTCCTGGTCAGACTGGAGAGAGAGACGTGTCTCCGCCCAAGAGAGGTGACAGCCAGGGGAGTGGATGGCGTTTGCTGGAGCCCTGAGGGGAGATACGGGGGCAGTTACCCGGAACTGAGACATGGTGCATTTCTTGGGCAATCGTTGCTATAGGACTCCAGTGGCAGAGATATCGCAACGTGGCGAAGCTGACTAAGACAGCACAGCCGTGACACGAAGCACCCCGCTAATAACAGAGCAGAAGGCGCTGTTTACCTGCCTTGTTTGGACCACATACAAGGCGCCGTGCGAAAGCAATTGCAATGGTTTTAGGCTAGGAGGGATGCTATTAAAGCTGAGCTAATTCAACCCAGGGCATCCGCCAGACTCGCTGTCCCAACGCAGCTGACTGCATTTTGTCAGCACTCACATGGCTTCATGCAAATTATTCCCTGAAAACAAAACTAAATAACCAGGGTGGATTATTTGAGTGGCTCCACTAAGCAAACTTCTATCCGCCAACAGGCACACTCTGACTCATGCCGTGCTCACCGAAACCTTTGACAAGCTGGTTCTTTTCCGCCCTCCCCCCCCCCCCCTTCCCCATTTACTTGGGCACAAGTTTAATTAAATACAAAGAAAGTTATTCAGAAGCCTTTGTTAGTCATTATTTAGCTGCCAAGCCACAGAACCCAGCAACAGCTACTGCAGGGGAGCCGGCTTCTGGTCTCGCATTGAAACAGAATTTCCAGGCACCCTCCTTTGCATTTCTTTTAAAAGCGTTCCGGGGCTAGGCTCTGTCACACTGCTCAGAGCAAGTGTACCCAACATGCTGTTCAAAACAGCAGTGGCTGCAGGAGTCTTGGCTACACTAGGGCCTAGGCTACACCAGGGATTAGCTCCAATTTTGGCCAGCAGAGGCTAGTTGCCAGGGCAGGCAGGATAAATTGCATTCTGTACCTAGGCAGCTCAGTGTCAAGCAGGGGAAAACTCCTTCAGTGCAAGTAGCAGCTTTGCCTCTTTACCCTAGCAGGTTGTGCTGGTGAAGCTATATCAGTAGCTGCTAACCAGTGGCTGTAATTCAGACAGATCCCCAGTGGAGGTAAGGCATAGGGCTCCCACCCTGGCTAGCACCAACAGGATTGTCTCTCAAAAAGCCCATGTGATGCTGTCAGATTTCTCTGCTTTCCTCCAGGGTGACATTTAGGAGGACGCAGCCATGGCAAAGGAGATTCTATCAAATGGAACAGCTCAGCACCTCATCTGTCCATTCGGCGAGGGATCCGTGCCAACGCCTCCCAGGTTTCATTCGAGTTTCAGCAATGCAGAAAGCGGCCCAGAGCCATGGAAAAGAGGGGAAGCAGCAAGGACTGCCGTGTTGTAGTCTGTGATCCCTAAGGATTTTCCTGGATTCTACGCCAGGAAAAGAAAGCAGGGCAGGAAAGCCCGGTGGGACACTCGTGCTTAGTAATGTTGGGCCAAATTGATCCCGGGCATAACTCCGCTGAGCAGATACATTAGACTGTCGCTCTGTGGGGCAGGGACTGCCTCTCACCAGGAGTCTGTACAGCACCTAGCACAATGGAGCCCTGATCTTGATTGGGGCCTCTAGATGCTACAATAATACGTATTATAAACAATGCCAGTACTGCTAGCCCCAGCCATCTGAAAACCAAGAGCCAAATCATGAGACTGACTTAAAAATCATGAGATATAAAGTTACAATCATGTTGGGTTCTTTTTATTTACCTACGGGTTTTTGAGCAATTGCTGTTCACGTTTTCAAGCTTTTCTCCAAATGAATGGGGGCTAGAAACTTATTTTTTAATTTAATTGAATGCTGAGAGTCTCCTGTAATCACCTGACTCCAGGAGCTGGGGCTTTTAAAAAAGCACCAAATATTGCAAGATTTAGCGGGACTTCACAATCTCGATGACTAGGGGACAAGATACTTGGCAGCTCAGTGCTGACTGTATTCCCAAATGACCTACAGCATTTTCAGGGTGAGTAATAGCGCAACAGCTCCATCAGGTGGTGAGAACAAGCCATGGACCCCGTGTAGCCAATCAGCCGCACAGGTTCTGAATGATCCGATTTAAACAAACAAACAAACCCTGTTTTGAATGATCACCAAAAGACCTGCAAAAATGGGATGCCTAGCAGGCATGATCCTTAGGGCATGCTGTAGAACAGTACCTCAAGGCTAGGACTGGCCTAGCACAGCCACTTCTTGTAATACATTTCATTGTATTTGATTGTTCACCCTCAACTGGAAAGCCACTGAACAATGCATTGCACAACCTAACTGCATACTGCACTGCAGCTGGCTAAAACCATCAGGGTGGTCGATAGATCTATATTACAATACAGCTGTATTGAATTCAGTCAGTAAGATGTGGTATGCTCATTTCAAAGCATTTCGTGTGAACATACCCCTTGCCTCCTGGTTTGAATGCATGGGGAGCAGATCCTTGCACAGCTCCCTCCGTTGGCTCAATTGACTGCGGTATCCCCAAAAGCACCCGTCTGCTAGGAATCCCATTAACTTCAATAGAAGTGGTTCTGATTCACATCAGCTGGCCACAATTTGCCACCTGAAATGCCGACAGGATTTTATGTTTCTGATAATTATCTTTAAGGTACCGGAGTGGCTTTAACGGCTGTCAGATTCACTCACTTGAGCATCAGAAGCAGCCTTTGATGGGGGCGGGGAGGGGGGTAAATCAGATGTGATTCTTTTGGGTGGTTGGAGTGTTTTTGCAGTTTCCAGCTTCATTCTAGCTCTGCGACCCTGTGTCTCGCTACAAATCTGTCTAATCTCCTAATGCGGGTGCAGGGGGAGAAACCCCCGTGAATTCATGTTATGTATTTCACCAAAGATCCCGAGCAATTTTGCCTGCATGTTCCATGACTTCCGGTGTTGGTGGGAATGGGGCTGGAGTATTTCTCCTGAGCCAATAGGAAGTTGCTCTCCCTGCCATGGTCCACTGAGCAGCACAATGAAAACCCATCAATACAACAGTTGGAATAAAGAGCAGCAATACCAGGTTTCTTTGCTTTTTTGCATTTGGCCCCGCACCCAGTCTCACAACTCTGCCATTGGCTGACAGCGTGGCGGTAGCTTCAAGTATAGCCCTGTAGCTGCTGCCCTACGAAGCGGAAGAGGTGAGTGTGTCAGTAGATGGCGCCCTTCTTTCACCATCAGCAGTAAACTGAGGCCCTGGCGTGGTGCTCAAGGGGCCCTGAGGCTGCTGGCCAAAATCTTCCAAAGTGACTTGTGATATTGGGTGCCCGATTTGAGATATTTTTAAGGGGTCTGATTCTCAGAAAGTGCTGAGCACTTGTGCTGCAGAAATCAGGCTCCTTTCAGGTGCATCAAGCTGGGCACCCAAAACAAGAAGCCATCCAGAATCGCCTGGCACTTTGGAAAACGTTGGCCTAATCCATTAGAGTCATGAAATAATCCAGACTTTGGAGTCTTGTCCTAACCTGCTGTGCCTTGTTAAACAGCCTCAGCAAAGCACGAGCATCAGGCTGCCCTGCTCTCAGTGCTGTTTCCCCGTGTCCCCCAAGAATTGCAGCAAAGGGATTCAGACACATGCTCCTGGCAGCTTTTCTCCTTCCCCCACGCTTCATGAAAGGCACATACAGCAGGGAAACTTTCATTCTCGGTGCCGTCCCCTCAGATGACATGGTAGTCCCTGGATCGTTAATGTTCGGGCATTTCACTTAGGATCACAATTCCTATTTAAAGTCAGTGGGACTTATGCTGCCATGTCCTACAGGCTTTTTCCCCCTAAATCCCACCTGTAAGCGGGTGTAGACTCACCCCTGCAGCGCCTCCTGCTGGTCGTCCAGGGAATTAGCTCTCCCAGCATCTGGAGCACCCCCTGCAGGCTGGTGATCCAGCTTGCCACTGGCCCGTGTCCCTCCCAGGACCCCGGTGCCCCTTTCTCTGGGTCTCCCCCTCCCAGAGGAACCCCCACCCACTATCCCCACCTTGCCTCAGTTGTAGGCTACTGCCAGTCACCAACTAGCCCCCGTGCCCTGGGGCAGACTGCAGTGTCAGCCACTCATCATAGGCCAGGTTGGGTTTGGACCTGCTGCCTTTGTCCACCCCTGGGCTGCCCTCTGCAACCCCCAGTACCTGTTGGCCTTTGCTAGGCCACAGCCTGGGGCTTTCCAGACTAGAGCTCCCCAGCTCCTCTGCCTTTCCCCCAGCCCTGCTCCACTCAGGTACCCTGATCTTAGCTACAGAGAGAGAGAGACTACTGAGCTCCTGGCTTCCCGCCTCTTATATAGGGCCAGCTGAGGCCTGATTGGGGCATGGCCCAACTGCAGCTGCTTCCCCAATCAGCCCAGCTTTTAGAGCTGCAGCCCTTGCCAGGGCTGCTTTTAAGCCCCTCAGGGCAGGAGCGGGTGACCACCCCCCTACACCACCCTATTGGTTTTTATACTATAATCAACTCCCTGCTGTATGGGCACCTTAGGAAATTTAACTCAGCTGCATGAGAGGTCTGCTTATGAGAACTGATGCTTTCATCATGTTGACAAACCCAGCTTTGGCCGCTCCTCTTCTAGGTTCGATAAAGTTCTCTTCTACTCCCGGTTTTACAGGTGATCAAGTGAACAATGTCTTGCCTAAATCTGAGCTGTTTGTGAGATGTGGGAAGTCAGGTCAAAAGAAGAAAAATATTCATCTTGATTTGAAAATTCTTCCAGGGTGTAGCGGGGGGTTGGTTTTGTTAGTGCAAATGTGGCTTTTCCTAGAAAGTTCAAATGAGATTTTGTTTAAAAGCTCTGGGCAAGCTCAGGTGCCCGGGAGCAGCTGTGAGATGGGGGAGCAGAGTTAGACACAGCTGGGAAGTTATTTGATGGGGAATCTGGAATTGCAAGATGGGTGTCAGGTCTCTGCAGACTTTTAAGGTCCAACAGCAAAAGCCTGAAGGTTATTGATTAGCCTGTTTTCCACAGCTCAGACTTCCTGGCACTAACAGCCCCTATAATCTGCCCACATCATCTTCTCCACAGCTACCATGACTGGACGAGTGCTTCCTGCAGACTATTTCTGAAGTCCTTACAAAGTCCACGTCAGGAACTATGGTTCCTATTGACGTACAGAGATCAGTAAAAAGTCCACAGGTGGGAGGAGTCAAGGTATGGAGCTCAGAGGAGCAAGCTTGGGAAAACAGCCAGGGAGTCCGTGGAGGTCTCAGGCTCTTTAGAATTCCAGCTCCCTGCCTTCAGGTGCCCTCCTATGGAAACCCTGCTTTGTTCACCCAAACATCCGTAACTCTGCTCCCTCTGGGATGCCCATCTCCCATCCTTTGTAAGATGCGTTAGTTTCAGATCAAAGACTTTCTTTGGGCTTAAAGAAAATTCCACTCTCCTGCTGGGGACAACTTGGATTTGGAAAGTCAGCGTATTGGTAAAGTAACTTCCTGTCTCACACACCATAGTTTGCCACTGCACTAACCTTTGCTCTTTCCAGGGTAGTGGCTCATTGTCACAGTCTCAGTGCATCATACTAGCTGCAACTTATGCTATTTGTGCAGTCAATGGCACGCAGTCTTTGTGAATGGCGTGAATTGCCTTCAATATGCTGCACCTACTTAGAAATTGGTGGAGTGCATCTTTGCACTGTATATTGCTGTAAATAAGGGGAGTCTCCGCTCAGCCACTACCATTAGAAGGGTGGAATTCTAATGTCAGTCTCTGCTGAAGTGAACCTGTTGTAGATGGATAATGGATGATTTAGAGTTGTGGTTCTCTGCCTTTTTCCTACTAAGGCCTCTCACGTGTTTAGCAGTTTGAGAAGGGCAGGGTAGTTGCAACCACCTGAAGCCTGTTTGTGACCCACAGGCTGAGCAACTGTAGCTTGAAGTGCCGACTTGTCTCAGGGTGTTGGTATTAGAGAAGAGTTAAAGGTTATCTGGGCAGGTTTTCAGAGCAGAGTTACAATGGCATTGTGCGGTTCTGTGCTCACTGCCCTATGACAGTTGGCATGTCACGTGTGCTCGCTTTACAGAGCTGTTCGGGGATTTTCCCCACAAACCCTTGTGTCAGATACGGATTTGTCAAACCTGAGTTGGCTCAGCAACAGGGTCTGTTTTGACAAATTTCCAAAACAAAAAAATGTTGAAAAATTTCAGTTGTCAAAGCGTGTGTTTTGGCATTTTTTAAATGAAAACTTCTGGTCGAATGACTTCTTGTTTCAAAATGTAAGCTGACTCAACTGAGAATACCAATGGAAGGAAGGAAAAAAAAAAGGGTGAAATCAAACTGATGTTTTGATTGACCCGAAACAAGAAGTTCTGTTTCAGTTTGCGAATATTTTTTAAGGTTCATTTTTTGGCCCTACTTGAGGATGACAAAATTTCACTCTCTTAAAAGTATGTGAGGGATGGGAAGTTTCTGGGCCGGCTCAGTTTACACGTGAAAAGATGTTTACTAACTGCCAGGGCTGCACTCTGCTTGTTCTCCGTCAGCCAAGCGGATTTATTTCCCTTTTGTGCTTCGTCCGCAAGGGTAATGGTTCTGCAGGCCTCTGTGACATCTGTGCAGCCTTATTACCGTCAATGGGGCTGAACAGGTGCAACTGAGACTTAGTAAACCACGCTGTGAGCACCCAACCCTGTGCCGCTGAAGTCAACAGGAGTGTTGCCATTCACGTCAATCGGGGCAAATCAAGCCCTGTCTTGTACAAGGACCAATCCAACTCTCTTGCTTAGCGGTGTCGGCTGTGCAAGGCTAGCAGGAGTAATGACACTTAACCTGAGACACAAAGCGCGTCAAGCTCTCCAGCTGGAGAGTGCTAAGCACGGCTATTAGAGGTTAGGCTTTGTGGCTTGAAGCTACTCGGCCTTCCATGAAGTTTCAGAAATAACCACTCCTGCCAACAACCCAATAGATGGTTGTATTTCTCTCTCCAGAAAGGGTGAAGGAGTTCCTTCTGGACACAAGGCCAAATTCAGCCCACAACTGTGTCTATCTGAGGTACTTACAGCCCCCATAATATCGGAGTGCTTCATACTTTTATGTATTTATCCTCACAACCCCATTTTACAGAGGGGGAAGTGAGGTACAGAGTAACTTGTCCAAAATCACACTGGAATCTATGGTCGAGCAGGGGCTTGAACCCATGTCTAACGACTGGGCCAGCCTTCTTTTATACACCCACAATTCCCATTTGGGCCCACAAGAACTAACCAAACAAGTGGTTGATAAAGTCAAAGGTCTCCAAGTACAAGGCTGGATGAACACGGAAAAGCAAGCAAATGCAATGGCTTTTTTTATTCATAACACCTTTAATTGCCATTATTTCCGTTTAAAGTTAAAATCAGGCAGCAATTGAGGAAAAAACATAGTCCCTGGGTGCACAAACAATGCAGCTTTGAATAATACACATGATAGTTTATTTCATATTAACATGAACAGTAAAAAGTGGACATCATATGGGGCTTATTTCAGGTAATTGTCTTCCTCTATTGTCTCCTTTTTGCCAGTCTCTTGTCCCTCAAAGAGTGGATACTTTGCCTCCACGTCAGCCCAAGTTAGGCAGCCATTTGCCAGGTCACGGATTATGGTAGGAAGTTCAGAGACCTAGGAGGAGAGTGCACAGAAAGAGGCAAGACATGAGACCACACAACCACCAAGTTGATTTCTTTCATCCTACGTGTACATCAGGGGTTCTCAAACTGGGGGTCAGGACCCCTCAGGGGGTCGTGAAGTTATTATGTGGGGGGTTGCAAGCTGTCAGCCTCCACCCTAAACCCCGCTTTGCCTCCAGCATTTATAATGGTATTAAATGTATTTAAAAAGTGTTTTTAATTTATAAGCAGGGGTCACACTCAGAGACTTGCTATGTGAAAGGGGTCACCAGTAAAAAAGTTTGAGAGCCACTGGTGTACATGGATAATGTTTAGCACTGTATTACAAATACTGCCACATGATCAACTGTTACCATCTGATGAGAGCAGATCTGTCCAACATTTTCATGTAATATTTTTACAGCCATGAATTCTTCCTCAAACTCTGGGACATCAAGTGGTCGTGCCTCCAAGCAACGGGGCATTTTAATTCTAGATCACTTTTCACCATAGCGAATATTGATCAGCTACTCATAGCATGGAGATTCACTAGTGAAATGCAGCCATCACTTGGGCGGAGCACAGTGGCACATGGCAATGTCACACAACACGTTGGGACAGGCAGAGAAGAATGGACTGGTCCAAATGAACCTGCAAGCAGGGGATTTTGCCAGGCCCTGGGGCAGTGTAACATGAGTACAAACAGTGGCTGCCTCAGGACCTGCTGACTTTTCTCTCTGCTATCGTGAGTGTGTGCTCATAGGGGCAGAGTTTAAGTCACAGAGACCATGTATGAATTGACTGAAGGGTCAATGGGAAAAATCAGACATCCTAGTCACGCTGGGGCCAGCGCGCATTGACATCAATGGGGGTCATTCCAGTGTCTTCAATGGACTTTGGATCAGGCCCAGGACGGCTACTGTGCTGCCCGTCTGAGGGGCCCATCAAGCGATTGCTCTTCACAATGCATGCAGGGCCGTCCCTTTAGGCGTGTGACCAACAGGAGACTCCTCCACTGCAGGAGCACTAGTGTCCCTCACATCATCTGTGGCCACCGTTTTGGCCCCCTTCCTTCTGGAGAATCCCAAGGATGTCACGGTGACCATGGCCTGGGTGCTCTTGAATGATTAGCAGTATTGGCTGCAGCTGTCTCAGGTGTGTCTGTGCCATACCGGGGGGGTGGATATTTCATCACGAGGGCAGTCTGGGGAGCTGAGCCTACCCACCTCAGGAAAGGGGGAGGAGACCCTTTCTAATAGCCACTTAACAGCTTGCACTAAGGGTTATTAAGAGCAAATAGCTTGAATGGCTCTCGCCCACTCTCCTGGGCAGTATCCAAACCACTTTGAACAGGTGGTGGGTCAGACAGACCCCCAGGCCTGGTCTACACCTAACCCCTAGATCGACCTAGAGAGATGTAGTTAAGTCAAGCTAAGCCCCGGTATAGACGAGGTTCTGCTGATGGAAGAATTCTTCTGCCAGCCTAGCTACCGCCTCTCAAGGGGCTGGAATCACTACAGTGATGGAAAACCCCCTTCGGTCACGGTCGCAAGTGTTTACACCATGGCGCTACAGGGGCACAGCCGCGCCCCTATAGCATCTGCCGTGTAGACCAACCAGGAGAGACCCAGACAGACTCCCACAGAGAGACAGGAAAATCTGGGCTTGCTGGGAGAACGCACATCGGCTCTGTTCTGCTCCTGTACTTTGAGAAGTCGTCCTATGTAATCAAGGGCTTGTCTACACAAGGAAATTTACCAGCAGAACTATACTGGCATAGTTTCACTGCTATAGTTATACTGGTATAGGTCTGCTGGTAAATCTCCCCATGTAGATAAACCCTTAGTTTGTAGTGAAGTTTAAGATTAGACTAGTTATGTGTGTTGGCTGTTTGAAAATCTTTTCTCTCTAATGCTTTGTTCCAACTGCTGAATAAAAATCCTGCATTTCAAAAATGCTGCCGGTCACTACCACTAAATGCAGGTGCCTGAAACCCAGTCGGACCTGCAGGGCGGTAAGTGGCTGATGTACCCAGGTCCTGGTCTGAGTGCAAGGACTGCGAGATTCCTCCCTGAGAGAAGTAAGGGCAAGACACCCAAGAGCTCAGAGGCCTGCACTCAGAGACCAGAGAGGGGTCAGAGGTACAGCTAGCCCAGTAACCCTGGCAGTCAGATCAGCTGTCACTTGAAAAAGTCTATCTGAGCAAGTGAAAACTGGGCGTTTAAAGCGCCTCAAGAGGCCACAGGGGTTAGTTCACCAGAAGGAGAGGGCCCAAGATGGTCACTTGTGTGTCACAGCTCACTGAACGGCCTGCGGAGACACCATGCGGAGGCCTCACAGAGGCCTACTTCCCCCCAGTAACAGTGACAGGTCACCACAGGATTGGCTGGAGGACAGCTTAGCGCTACATACACAAGTCAGCACTACACCCACAATGGCCCATGCTCACAGTGAGCAGGTCGGCCTTCTAGTAGGGGTCTAAAGCTCCTTTAGGGGTAACCTCTCCCTCTGGCTACTGAAAGCAACTCCTTTGTTCATTTCACTGGCAGGCTGGTGGGTAACACCCCCTCACCTTCAGAACACACAGATTGTACATGAGTCCTACACGGGTCACAGCAAGGTCAGGACGCCCACAGGCCCAGCCCCTGCTCTAGTTAAATACATTTAACTCCTTCTCTCACACACATGCAGGCATTTTACCTCGGCTCGTATCTGACGCATCGAGTCACGGTCCCTTAGAGTGGCTGTGTGAGGCACCTTGTTCACCGTGTCAAAGTCTATCGTGATGCCGAAAGCCACGCCGATCTCGTCGGTCCTGGCGTAGCGCCGGCCAATGGACCCGGAGGAATCGTCCACTTTGTGGGAGATGCCGTTTCTGGTGAGCGCCTCAGCTGGAAGAAGCGGAGAGTCCCAGGGTTAGCAACAGCCCCGCTGGGCTGGAGGATCGGAAGGACACAGAACCACAGGGCGATAAACAGAAAAGGGGGAGGGGAGTACCAATGGACAGGCATTACTGACCCGGCAAGGCGGACCCACAACCACTCCCGAAGCCGGTTATTTGCTGCTCGGCCCAACTCTTAACTGGAAGTTGTTCACACAGGGTGCAGTGTTGCCACCTGGCTGCAGTCAGTCCCACTGAGGTCAGTGGGGCCGCCCACAAAGCAAGGGGTGGGAGATTCTGGCCCTTATGTTTTAAGCTCCTCAGGATAAGGATTGGTCCCTATTCTATGCCTATAAAGCACCTAGCGCAATTTGGGTACAGCATTAGTAATAACTGGGGGGGAGGCTGTGTGCCTTTTTGGGGGCTAGAAAGTAAAAAGTCACTGTTTTGACAAAAGGTTTTGGGTTCGAGGCCCACACAAGGGTTCAGGCTCATACCCACGCACCATGCAGACACTGCAGTGCAGGGTTAGCACTCTATGGTGCACTGCTAAGTCTCTTCCGAAAGATGACACTGAATCACGGGTCTCTCAAGCCTGACATTAAAGGTCAGCAGCGAAACACTAACTGAGGAACCGGTTCATCTCGGTGTCTGGGCCCAGACATGTTATCTCAAAGAGCTGAAAACAAAAAGCTCCAAGCAAGCCCTGATTCTAACATCGCGGCTGTTCCACTGACTTACACAGCACTTGCTACTGTGCTCTGCTGTACCACTTTGCAAAATGCTTTGCCATACCCAGAGGGGCAGGACTACCTTTGAAACTAAAGCCCAGGACTGGGCACAAAGAAGTCTGGGTTTTATTCAGAGGCTACGTGGCAAGCGAGTGGCAGCAGTCTGGGCTCCTGCCCTAAGCAATAAACACACTACTCACCACAGCCATTACATGGACAGGGTGGGTCACTTTTTTGACATGCAAGTAAATAGTTTTTCATCAGGACTCACGGTAAAGAGCAAAGGAGCAGATTTTGTGCTTAAGCTGATAAATGTATGAGACAAATTTGCAAGGCTGGCTCGTATCAATGCGGAGGGTCTCAAATGACAGAAGCTGCTGAAAGCTTTGGAGTTCCCTCTACCTCAGGTGTGTGCAACTACCTTTGGCATAAACAAGCAACGTGAAAAGACCCCCCTCTTGGGCCTTTGATCTCTTCCTGAAAACGAAAAGTGGTATCCGCGGCGCTGCATTTACTCACATAGCTCCTTGACGAAAGGCATGAATTCCTGATTCTGGCTCAGAGGAAGGACAGAGCATTTGAAGGGCGCTACAACAGCAGGGAAGCTGAAGAACTACACAAATAGAGTCAAAACAAACACACAGCAATGTAATTATTAAGCAGCTACGATTTGGGCCAGGTTCTTAGCCGGGGTAAGTCAGCACAGCTCCAGTGAAATCAGTAGAGCTGGGCCAATTTCTTCCAGCTGAGGAGCTGGCCCTCTGTAAATCATTAAAGCGGCAGAGGTAAAGGTGTGCTTCACCCGAGACACCTGAAAACGAAGGTGTGTGGGGGGACTAAAATATTTAGTCCCAACGCATCTCCCTCGATGGTGGTGCTTAGGATCTAGTACACCCCCTCTCCAATTCAAACAGAGACTTGATTAAGATAGGGAGCATCCCTGTAAACAGTTCTACTGAGATTTAGTTCATTATTAACAAAGTTAACAAAAAAAACGTTCCAAAGGGAGGGGAATTGAGAGGAAGATTCTTTCCCCAGCCTTCATGCTCTCATCTTACTCCACCTCATCCCATCCCTTCCTACTGCACACAGCGCAGGTGCCCAAGTATTTGTACAGGTGGATCACATCTTAACAGGGAGACTAGATAACGGACCATTTCTTCCTCCCCCCGCCCACTTGTAATCCCATCACAGTAGCAACCTCAGCTGGAAGAGGAATGTAGCTTCTTTAAAAGCAATTTAGCAGTGGGAAACAAGGAAAGGGAGCTGGCACCAGGAGCTAGATAGCTCTCCATGGGCCATCAGAGAGTGCTCCTTGGATTGCAGTGTGGGCATCAATGACACCACCACAGTCTGACATATAACATGCACTCTTTCCCTCTGACCTCAGTTGCAGGGAGGTCTCACAAGCCAGGACTGTGAGGCTGCCTGCATGGTACTGAGATTGTGAAAGAGCACAGACAAATCACTTAAAAGGACTTCACTCCCCTAGGGGGAGACCTGCCAAGTTTCAGCCCACAGGGAAAAGTTCTCCCCTCCAAAGTAGTACAGTAGGAGCTTAGAGTGCAAACCGTCCCAGATCATTGTAAACTCGCACCTGCCCTGCTAGGGAGAGGAACTAGGTGACCTAACAGGGTTTTCCCATAGCTGTTGTGTATTTCACTGTATAATTTAAATCCCACAGCTGTATCTGGTGGTGGGAGTTTATGGAATCAAACCCCACAGCTGCTTCTCAACCAACCCAAAGGCACGTGAAGGCTCACCGTTCGTTGTTCATCTCCCTCCCGGACATGGAATGTATGTTCAAACACTGTATACATGATCCTTCCAATTCCGAATGAGGGCTCAATCACATTCGGGACTATTTCTTCCACTAGAGCACAAAACACATTGCATTCAGAAAGGCAGTTTACAAAAGCACCGTTATTTGATTGAACCTGCACTCCTTCACACAAGTCTGGATTTATTGCAGTTGAATGTATAAACAGATGGGTTTAAAGAGCTCTGCTTCCAATGGGAATACTTGGAGATCAAGATTTGGACGACACGTGCTTACATGGGTGCTATCATTATACTATGAATCTATTAGTCTGAGCAAAGGAGAGGGGGAGAGAAACCCTTAAATTCCAACCTGAGCTCCATCAATGACTCCCTTTGAGGTCTCCATTTATCTGCCTCAATGTCCCCATATGTGAAATGCCAGCAGAGGTGGCACGTGGATTAGTTTATATTTGTAAAGCCCTTTGAAGATGAAATGTCCTATGTAAGCAATACTACACTCTCTACAGAACGCATTTAAACACAGTACAGCCCTCACCAAAGTACTATTTAAAAGGATTTTTTTCCCCCACGCTGTCTTCCTGGTTTATATAAGAGCTTTCACAGCCTAGCCCAGCTAATGCCTGCCCTGGCTAGAGACGGCACAGCCTTTTAAAAAAAAAAAAAAGCCTTGGCAGCCAAATTGAGAAGCTACAATTTGTTAAGTATCAGAGGGGTAGCCGTGTTAGTCTGGATCTGTAAAAGCAGCAAAGAATNTGCCCTGGCTAGAGACGGCACAGCATTTAAAAAAAGCCTTGGCAGCCAAATTGAGAAGCTACAATTTGTTAGAAGCATAAGCTGGTTCTAGAAACTAAGCGACAATGTTATTTTGTTTAGATGCTGAAAAGCCATTTCTGATGTACTAGCCTCATGTTCCCATCTTCACTGGTTAGAAAAATAACTGTTCTGTGAAATAGGCCAGTTCTGCTCTGCCAGCCACTTTGCCACAACACCTTCTCCCTCCGGGATAATATTTACAGGACATCTTATGCCATTTTTAATTTGTTTCTCAGAGCCATAGCCCTATGGAATGTGAATACAGAACATTAGATTCCTTCACTCTGGCTATGCCTCCCCTTCCAGCCCTGGATAAGATGAACTCTGAGTCTGTACTAATACAAATTAAGTGACCAGCAACCAAAACTCCAACTGACTGCTCTGAGATAGTAAAATGGAGATGGACTACAAGTGTAATTACTTTCTACCACTGACTGACAGGCACTTAGAGACCTTGCTAATGCCTGCAGACTGCGTATGCCTCCGAGGCGGAGTAAGAGTTAAGGATGATCTGCACCTAACAGGAAGCACTTAGAATCTTGCAGGATCGGCTCCTAAATGATAAAAAAAAGGTGAGGAAGGATAATGGTCCAGTGGTTAGGATGCTTACCTGGATCTCTGGGTTAGAAAGTGGGTTAAATTTCTAACTCGACCACAGACTTTTCATGTGACCTCGGTCAAGTCATTAATAGAGCTGGCGGGCAAAACAAAGTTCACTTCCACAAAAGTTGTCAAGATTTTGGAAAAATTGGGACGAAGCCAAATCCTCAAAAAATGTTGCAGAACTCAAATCCTGCAATATTTCCTTTCAGCCACATGGTATTTCCAAAGTGACATTTGCCTCCTGGGATCCCCAGCCACCTGCTTGGCCCAAGAGTTCGGAAGCCCAGGGGTCCCTGACTCTGAGGCCACCCTCATGGCGAGCCATCCTGGAGCCGTGGGCCCTGGAAGCCCAGGTGGGAGAGCTGGCAGGAGTCCAAGCCTGGGTTGTGTCGGAAGTCTGTCAAAATTGAACAGTTTCGCAAAACATTTTGATGAATCAGCAAACAATGAAAAAAATGTTTTTGGGGGAATTTTTCCAACCAGCTCTAGTCACTTAAGACTCTCTGGGGCTCGGTCCCCATCTGTAAAATGGGGAGAATAGCACTGCTGTACCTCACAGGGATGTTATGAGGCTAAATACATTGAACATTGTGAGTGCCTCACCTATAGTGGCAATGGGGGCCATGTAAGTACCATAGATAGAAGACAGTCTGTTTACTGTTAATTACAGAAAGTGATTCTTTTATAAGACGGAATCCTATAAATAATTGTCTGATCAACTTTGATCCTGTGCTGGAACTTATCTTGAAAGGAAATAATTCATCTGAAAACAGAGGGAACATTTCTTAAAAAACCATTAGCCACAAAGCTTGGTACCTAAACTTAGGCATCGTAATAAAAATGGCTTGACTGACCAAGGTGCTTCCATTGAAATCAATGAAAGCAGCAGATTCTCAGCACCTCTGGGATTGAGCCACTTACTTAGGAACCTATATACTGGTTTAGGTGCTTAATTTTATGCACCTAAGTCTCAACATTTTGGCCACAACTTTCAGATTTGCTTAACTCTCCTGCATTCAAAATGTATTGTGATCAGCTTCCCATCTCTAAGATTAAAAAGTAAATAAAAGTTACCATGCAGTGTTTTCTGGAATCTCTTCACACTGACCATGTCCTTTGTTAATTGAAAAGTTTTCCCTTCAGTTTCAATAGTGAATTCCCTGTAAAGAAAATACCAGTGCTTTAGTATTAGTAAACAAAACTAGTTATATAACTTTCCCTTAGGTGGTTTCGCTGGTTTAAATTTTTTTTTTTTTTTTTTTTTTTTTAAATAAAGAAAAACTGGTTTGGGGGCTATACAGAAAAGTCAGCTCAAACTCCAGGGATCAAAGGAAGAAACATGTAGCATGTTTCATTTTTTAAAAAATACTCAAAGTTTTTATCTAGCATTTTTATTATTTTTGTAAAATAAAATTGTTCATAATCATTGGTGAACATAAAAGCAATGTGGTTAATAGCCAAGAGCAAATTCAATCACAATATGGAAGGGTTCCAGGGTGAAATACATAAAAAGAAAAATTAACCACAAGACAACCAGACATTCATTCACTCACAATACATGAAAAGTCTGTAGTAACACACACATACTTTGTGTGTCAATTTAGTTCTGATGGCGAGTACCTGACCTCTGCATGGGAATTGGAAAAATCAAAGATATTATTGATCTGTTAAAGTGGATGGGCCAAAATCCATTTTTGACTGATTCCTACAGCTTTAAAATATATGGAGATATACCTATGTCATAGAACTGGAAGGTCATTGAGTCCAGCCCCCTGCCTTCACTAGCAGGACCAAGTACAGATTTTTGCCCCAGATTCCTAAGTGGCCCCCTCAAGGATTGAACTCACAACCCTGGGTTTAGCAGGCCAATGCTCAAACCACTGAGCTATCCCTCCCCCCTTTTGGTGTTGCTCTCTCTTAAGGCGGACAAAAAAGTTAACCCACAGCTGCTACAGGGCCAAATCAGTAACAGAGTCAGAGTATAAGGCCAGAAGGGACGACCAGATCAACTGATCTGACCTCCTGTATAGCACAGGCCAGCACCACTACACCACCCAGCACCGACACATTAAACTCAACAACCTAACTTACGCCAAGTTATTACAGCCCACAGGAGACTAGACATGTGCCACAGGCGGAGAATAGGAGGGACCAGTCTGAGGCCCCCGCTATGGCAGGGAAATGAGATACAGCCAGATAATCCTGGCAAGTGACCTGCACCCACATGCTGCAGAGGAAGGCAACAAAAAAATCCTCAGGTCACTGCCAATCTGACCTGTGAAAATTCCCTCCCGACCCCACATACGGTGCTCAGTTATACCCTTAGCATCTGAGCAAGAACCAGCCAGCCAAGTACCTGAGAGACTGCATGGTGCCACCTCAGAGCCCTGGCCTTCCCCACCCAATGTCCCATCTCCAGCCATGGCCATCCCTGATGCTTCAGAAGGAGATTTAAAAACCCCCCACAAACACCCCAAAATACATTGGGGGAGGGGGAGCAAATCCCTTCCTGACCCCCGAGCTGTCCTGTCAGGCAGAATTCCCACTGATGTCAACCTGGCCCTAAATATCCCGTTCACAAACAGCGAAGATTTCTTTTATTAAACTTCCAGCTGGAAAATTGCTGCTGTAGTACAAACTCTGCCTCATTTTGTATGGCAGCTGCCTACAGAAGAGAGTCATCTAAACTTAACCAACCGTAAAACAGGTCTAGCCACAGGCACTTCAGCACACAGCTGGCTGAGTGCACCTATGCTGGTGAATCAGTAGTGGTGTCTCGGGTATACTAAACTGATGGCTTCCAGGAGTGTGCGTAATACAGGAATGGGTGCATTTATGAAAGGCTACGTGCCAAGCTGCCTGCATTGAGACCTATTTCCCAGAGGAGATTACGTTTAGAGAGGCACATCCTGAATGTGGCTATATCAGGGAGTCGAGTTTGGAACTACTGCCATCATTTGTGGTAAAAGCTACGTACACTGAAAAATGCTGCTATTGCTTTGCTCAATTGAAGGGTTAAGGAATTGGGTTAACTTTCTTCTGGTTTGGACTTCTGTAGGACCAATGCACCCAGTGATAATTTCTCAGTCTCGTAGGCCTGGTTTGGATGTATTACAAATACTGTTTTTCTTGCACTTTGGTTACTTTGACACTCATAAAACACTTAAAACAAATTGTCTCTAATGGGGGGGGGGGGGGGGGAAGAGAGGAGAAGAGAACCACACAGTGTATCAGTTCCTCCATTGGACTTGTTCTGCACAACCTATTTCAAATAACATAGGAGCAACCGCTTTATTTATTTATTTTTTTTAAGCTAACACTGCTCGGAAATGTAACAAAGCTTTTTTTGAAGTCAGGCAGAGAATCCGAACTCACCAACTGGAAAACCTACTTAAACGTGGCTGTGCCCGGCCCCTCCATATTGACAGTTCTCTAGCACCGCAATAATCCAAACGGCACCTAAAGTCAGACTGACTGCTGCCGCCTGTGCTACTCCCACTGGTGTTTTACCAAATGATACTTCGACAAGCCTCTGTTTGCCAGATGCTGGAACTGGATGACAGGGGGAAAGATCACTTGATAATTGCCCTGTTCTGTTCTTTCCCTTTGAAGCATCTGGCACTGGGCTCTGTCAGGATATTGGGCTAGCTGGACCATTCGTCTCACCCAGTCTGGCCAGTCTCATTTTCTTATTCTTATGAGCCTATTGATGAACCAAGCCATACTGGGCATGAATCATTCCCATGTGAACATCGATTTCAAAATAGACCTGACTGGCTTTGTCAGCGCTGGCCAGCTCATGAGCCCCAACCCACAAGTCATTGAACAGCCTCCTCTCCCAGCAACCTCAGTGGGAGCTGAGGGTTCTCACCCCCCTCATAGGTGACATTCGGTACCTTGCAGGACTGGCTCCTACGTGACACAAAGGGCAGCTTGCCAGGAGCCAGCAGGCTGCACCTAGTTTGCATGTAAACGCACAGACCTTTTAAAACCAAAGCATAGATGTACATAATCCTAATATTGACATGTAACTGTATGCTGTCCATCAGTGAAGAATTGCCTCTTGGCTGAGCCACCAGCAGTAAAAACTGCAGATGATCCATTTTATCACGGCCTTCAGTTACTGGCAAGGCTGGTGCAGGATGCACTGAGATTACTCAAGCGGCTGTTTGGGTATCCCTGGCATAGGTAATTGCTAAGAAAATCTTATTCAGCCCCACACCCAGTGCCTTCTCACCCTTTCTCACTCAGCAGCTTCTCCATCTCGCTGATGTAACATTCGTCGCAGATGGAAAGGTATTCCAGCACCAGCTTCGCATCCTTCTTGTAGGCCTTGCCAATGGCTCCCTTATTTCCCTCAAACTGAACAACATTGGCTGTTTTGTACAGAGCAGTTAAGGAAATCGAGCTCAGAGGACACTGAGACCTGACACTTTCATTAGTTCATACTGGGTAACAAATGTAATTACTGCAGCACCTACAGAATCTGGGTCCATGTTTTGTCATTGTATCTTATTCAGTGCTGACACGGGTTTGAGTAACTTACCTCAGAGCAGGAAGTAAACAGTGGCTATCAGTACTTTAGATCAGCATATACATGCAGCTAATATGGTCGCTATTAGAGCAAGAATAAGACTTTTACACACTGGGCTGGTTTCTGATCTCAGTTACACCCGAGTAATCTGGAGTGACACCAATTGCTTCAGTGTAGTTACTCCAGATTTACACTGGTGCACCCAAGAACAGAATCTAATCCAATATCTTCAAGAAAAGGCCCACCAGGCCTTCCCCACTGACCCAGAGCCAGTTGCGGCTCACCACCTCAGTGGAAACACGCTGGACGGGTACCAGGGCAATCTGGGAAGCAGTCCCTCCCAACCCCCTGAAGGGGACAAAGGGGGGCGGGAAATCAGTGGTTCTGAGCCAGTGGAGAACCTGGCAGGTTGAGTCCTCTGAGCAGACCACACCCGCTTACCTTTTAATGGGATCACACCCTTCTTTAAATGCTCCAAAGTTCTTTTCAAGTAACTCGTGTAATGTTTAAACTGTGTTTATGAAAACAAACAAATCGAAAACAAGGAGCCAGGAAACAAACTTTGGCCTGTATTTCCTTTACTCACCTGAGTAAAGTTACTCATACGCTGAAGTCTTTGCTGGGTCAGCCCCAAAGATATTCTTTACACTGCTATGAGCATCAAGGTCTCCTGATTTAATCTAGACACTCACTTAAAAGTCTAACTTTGAACAGACCTGCACAGGCCTTAGGACATTTCCGTTTCAGATACCACCTAGCTTTAGGGAGAACGGTTTCAGTCACAAAGGATATGGGTTCCTTCAGAGGCTTCTCAGCTACAAGAGGAACTTTGGTGGCTCTGGCGTGGCAGGAGAGGTCGTAGCAGGCACGATCAGCACAACCAACAATCTCAATCCAACCCTAGAAAAGCAAAAGTGGAAGCTTTTAATAGTCTGTCTTTTTGTTCGCTTAACCATCAAACATGTTTGTTTGCCCCTAAGCCCGCCATGCTCCCAGGGCTGGTTTTTCTACCCAATTAGCTCTGTTATGATAAGCAGCATTAGTTCCACCAGCTCCTCCCTAATCTGAATGGCCCTCCATTTGCTTCGAGAAGTAACCAGTTATGTAAAATACAAGGTGCATATACATGCAGGACCAGGTTCTCTAGCGAGGCTGGTGGAACTACACAGACTTACGCCAGCGTACGTTTTTTACATTCACATCAGCGTGCATGAGATGGGCTGAGTAACTGGGCATCATTGGGGCTTTGATCACTTCATGAGCTTGGGGCAGAGTAACCAACTCGCCTCTTTACAACGGTCAAAGATGCATGCTTAAGAGCTGCTAAGTAACACATGATTCACAACTGACTGAAGCATTTCCTTGCGTACGGTCATATCTGTGGAAAGGAAGAGTCTTAACGAATTAATTTGCACGAAGCACTGCCCATGAACTCCAAATCTGTTTAGCAAAACCAATGAGCTGTTTGGTTTACAATGTGGCCATGCATGAGACAAGGTGCGTTGGTCTTCTCCATTCATTCTGTTGTGCTAGTGTGTATGTGTGTGTGTGTGTATGCACATGTACTTGCAGTCAAAACCTGCTTGCATGAAATTCCAATTGGCAAGAGAAAGACTCAAAGGGCATGTCTACGTTACAATCCGAGGTGTGAATGCAGCATGTGCAGATAGCCCAGATACCACTGCAGCACAGGCTAGCCATTCAAGTACATATCAGGATCCAGGGCAGGCTTGTGCAGCTTCACTGCTATTGTTATTTGAGCTAGCTAGATGTGCTGCATGCAGTGTTGCTGTATCCGTGTTGGCCCCAGAATATTCGAGACACAAGGTGGGTGAGGCAACGCATTTTATTGGACCAACTCCTGTTGGTGAGAGAGATGCTTTCGTGCTTACACAAAGCTCTTCTTCACTGTAGACATACCCAAAGAGGATGTGTGTACAGGAAACATCCCTGTGCTCCAACACATTCCATGCAGGAAAGTCCTACAGAATTTCACAGGGAGGAAACCAATCGGGTATGACAGAAAAACCTATTAGACATACCAGACAATGATAACCTTTCTACAGACTTTTTAAACCATCCTGTAGAATTATGCTGCTGCTACACAATTCTGTAAGTTGGTTTAAACGTTCTGTAGGAACAGAGAAATTCTTCTGTTCGGTTCTACAGGATTTTTCTATGAAGGGATGATTCAGATTCAGTCAAGCTCCAGTGATTCTTGAGCTTAAAAGTTTGGTACAACCTTACACATAGTAACAACATCCATTAGTGGGCTGTGATGACACACTACTGATGGCCAACCCCACAGCTATTTCAATAAGGAGTCGAGATGATTAATGTTCAGCCAGAACACTTGTATTACTACTCACACAGAGCCAAACCTGGAGATCCTTACTCAGATCTTAAACTAAAGCAAACTCCTAATTAACTAAACCATCTATCCAACCCTAGAAGACCAGAGGACTGGATTCCATGACCGAGGAGGTCCCTTCCAGTACTATGTTCCTAAAGTCCCCATCCTGTAATGAGCGCTGCATGGGCCTTCCTTTGGGCATGCAGAAACCACCCAGTTTGGCCCTCTTGACTTCAACGGAGCCTCTCGCAGGGATCTGCCATGAGAAGCTCACTGCGATGGTAGGGCCTACGTTCGTAGTGGCTGGCAGAGTCCCATTGGCCTTCTGACCCTGTCTTGTGATTCAATTCCATGGAGTTCTCAAAGTAGTTTCAGCATTCTGAGAATTAGTGGACCCTGTCCCACTTGAAAAGACTAGTCAGGTGCAAAGAGAGGGCTTTACTTTAACGGGAAAACTGCTCATTCTCCCTACCCAATTCCAGCCAAAGGATTTTCTTACACGGGAGGCTTCTTCTCTTTCCAGTCACCATAACTGATCAATAGGAGAGCCCCCTAAGAAGCTTCCATTCAAAAATATCACTGCTGACTAATATAAAGACCGACATCGAGATTTTTAGAAGTAGCAATAAGCTCTCTAAAAACATGTAATCAGGAGGGTTTAAACATCTGCTACACCCTTAATAAACCTTCCTGGTTACTTAAAAAAATATATACACAAGATCTTAAAAGCCCAAACAAACAATCAGAGGAAAGCAGAGTGTACACTAAGTCCCGACATTACAAAATCCTTCCAGCAGCAAAAGGGGAGCGGGGGTGGAGTAGGAACAGAGGTCCTGGGAAAACAGCTCCTGTAGCACTAGCTGGCCCAGCAACAGGGAGTCCTTTTTTAGCCCTCATAATCAAAGGGGGGCTGGGGATGGAGCAGGAAGGAAGCTGCCTTGGGCAAACAGTTCCAGTAGTACTGTCTTCACCACCACTGATTTTATTGGGGTAACAAGCTGGAAGCCACAGAGGCCTAATTCTCTTCTCACTTGGGTGCAATTCATCCACATGCCACTTATGTCCTCTGACTAGGGTTCACCGCCGGGCAGAAGGAACATGTGATGTACACGTTCCCCTTACAGCAGTGGTAAATCAGGAGTGAATCCGCTGTAGTCAGTGGAGTTGTGCGAGCATGAAGCTGAACAGAGAGGAGATCCAGCCTTAAAACCTACCTGTTGAATTTCTTCACTTTAATAAAAACAGAGTTGGGAGACCATCTTACTAGTGGCGTGCCAGGCTAGGAACATATCAGTGCACGGGGAAAGCTCAACTCAAGACCCAGCTGGTAGGTTTAATCCTGCAACTTACATATGATGTTTTGGACTCTGCATCCCAGCAGTCACAGGCATAATGAGCCATCTCGTTCTCCATGTGCTGTCGGAAGCGCAGCTTATCCGGGGATACACCAACCTTTATAAGGTAGAGGTAGATTCTGCCAATGAAGTAACCTAGTACAGAGTTATTGATCACACCCTAGAGAGAGAGAGAGAAAAACACACACTTTGTTAATTTCCACAACATCATTCTGTTGCCTCAGAAAGACTGGAGACAGCAGATACTACTTCCCTTTAGAGGGACAACTTCTTGCATGTGGTAAACAGATACACTATGTTTCCTGAAACCCACTGCATCATGAGCTCAGTACAGCAAAATCTCTGTACTGCGCAGTAAAATCTCCCAATGGAAGTGCTGCGAGCACATCATTTGTGACGGAAACTACTACCACGTCTTTGCCCTGTACCCAGAGAAACAAATATTTGACAATGGGCTCTTCGGTCTAGCAGAGAGAGGTATAACACGAGCCAACGGCTGGAAGTTGAAACAAGATAAATTCAGACTGGAAACAAGGTGTAAATGTTTAACAGGGTGAGTAATTAACTATTGGAACAATTTACCAAGGGTTATGATGGAGTCTCCATCACGGGCAATTTTTAAACCAAGAGTGGATGTTTTGCTGAAAGAGGCGCTCTAGAAATTACTTTGGGGAAGTTCTATGGTGTGTGTTATACAGGAGGTCAGAACCAGATGATCACAATGATCCTTTCTGGTTTTGGAATTTATGAAAAGGCCACCTTCAAATACTGGAGTTCAGAAGTGTAGCTCTGTAGATTATGGAGGGAAGGTTTAACGATTAAGACAGGGAAACTAGGAGTCAGAACTCCTGGGTTCTGTTCCCGGTACTGCCTTTGCTTTGCTGTGGGACCTTGGGCGAGTCATTCGGCCTCTCTGCGCTTGATTTTCCACCTCTAAAATGGGGTTTCTACAAAGCTACCTCAGGGGTGTTTTGGAATGCCTGTAAGGCAGTTGGGAATCCATGCCTACCAGGCTCAATGCACAGGCCCCATAATGGGGAGAGTTCAAAGAAAAATGATTAACAGGATTAGACGGTCTGGAGGAACTGACTGAGGAGGAAAGTTTTATTTATCTGGCCCAGAACCTGAGTCCAAAGGGTTCAGATCAGGCCCTAAACAACAAAATATGTAGAGGCTAAGATGAAAAGGAGGGGATAGGGAAAGAGTCTACAAAAGTTTTCTTACTCCCTCCCATCACTTCTGGTCCCACCCCTCCAAAGAGACATCATTTTGGCTGCTGGGAATTTGAGCAGAGTTATTGATGAATCATCTTTAATTATCATATTGACAGTTTGTGTGAGGCTGTTTTGTTCTTTTTGTATTGATCTGCAAGACAAACCTCTCCCCGTGTGCTACCAGTCATCTCATACCATCAATACAACACAGTCACCAACGTTCTGTTACGAGCATCTAGTATCAACAAGGAATTGTACCAAAAAGTTTCCAACACATACAGACGTAACAGTATACTTTTATACAACCGTGCATGTTATTTACACTGTGGTAACGCCTATCAACCTCAGTCATGGACCAGACCCCATTGTGCTAATCTCTGCACAGACAGAACAAAAAGTTGGCCCCCAACCTAAAGGATTTTCAGTCAAAATGGGTTTCTGTATTATATCATTCACTGTCTATTTTTAGGTGACCAGTCGTGTTCTTTCTTTAACTCACTCGGCTGAAGAATCAGGGTTTTGGGGATTCAAACCCAACACACAGCGTATTGGTGCCAGGTGATACAAAAAGGGGGTCTGGATTCTCAGGCTGCCCCCAGCCTTTTAGCAGGTGTTGTACCCCTAACGTGCTCCCTCTCCCAAAAGCTAATCTGGAAGCCTAACCTATGCGACAGTGCTACCTGACTGTGTCCTTTCAGTACTGATGAAGGCCAGATTTTGATCTCACAGGTGCCCACGTGGAGTAACTCCACTGGACTCCATGAAGGTACTCCTGATGTACAAGTTTGGAATTAATTTACCCCTGCAAGCATGCTATAGAATTAAGTTGTGAATGGTCGTGCGAGTAACATTACCTGCTCGACAGCATCTCCCAGACGCATCATGTGGGCGGACTGCCCACTGACCTGGGCTTTGGAGGAGTATAGGAGGATGTGGAGATCTGCCACACTCTGGAACTTGGGGTGATACTTCTCACTGGGATCCACAAAGTGCTCAATTTCTGCCATGGTGAATTCTCTAAGCAGAACACACAGAGCCACATGCTAGCATTAATGCACACTTCCCAGGAAGAACCTTCCCCACCAGCCCTTTAAATGTGTTCTAGCCTGTTAAAAATGCAAAATCAGGAGTTTAAACACCAACAAGTGCACTGCCAAGGGAACAGACAGATTAGAAAGCACGCCCCTTTTCTTCAGATGTTGGAGGGTTTCCCCACCCCCTTTAGCTTCTATTAAAAGGTACCTACAAATTCTCTTGGAAGCCTTTACGCCAGGGGTTCTCAAACTGGGTGTTGTGACATCACTGACTCAGAGGGAAGAATGCCACCTACTGAAATACCCAAATAATTTCCTAAATCATCTGTGTCCTCTGGAGGTCTCCCACCCAAGTTATGACCTGGCCTCACCCTGATAACGTTGCGAGATCTAGTTAGAAAGCTTTATTGTGGGGGTTGGGGGGAAGAACCACTCATGGTACATCTTTAAAAATGCAATACTGGAAGCTCCAGCACCATTCTGTTTAAGAGCATAGATGAGATTTAAAACTGCAAGGTTTTCCAGTATTCAACCCAGGACGTCTAACAACAAACATTTGTTTACTTACTTTGCTTTACTGCAAACAAGCAAACAGATGGCAAAAGTATTCTGCATGGCATCGTAAACACAGAAATTAAGAAATGGTCCATGATCCCCCATTAAGAAGCCAAATTTTAACTGCATGCCATTGAGATGGCTGTGCCAGGGGAACGACTCAGAGACAGGACAACGTTTTCAGAAGTGGGTGACTAAAGTTGGGCACCTAAATCCATATTTACATCCCTAAATAGCCTGACTTCTGGTGGTAATGGGAGATGTGGGTGCACAGTGACTTCAGCAGACATTGCAGCTGGCTCACCCCTCTGAAAACCAGGCCTTCTGTTTGAGTGTTTACAATGAAGGCTCTTGTCACGCAAGATACTGCAGGCAAACCAATTGCAAAAGTAAGTTCAGAGATCAGAATCTGGGTCTGTGAACCAGAGCTGCAATGCCAAACATACCAGGGGACAGGATATCTACATAGAAAGACACAGTTTCAATACTAAGGCCATCATTAAAAAGTGAAATGGGTCCATTTTTGGTTTCTCGACCAAGCTTTTATGAGCTCTGTCAGGTGGGCAGGCTTCTTTTTCTTTTTTTTCAACTAGCCACGCACAAAGTGATCAGCTTAAGGGTAAATTCCTCAAAGCTTTAGCTACACAATCTCTCACCCACTGAAGTCTGTGGAAACTCCATGAACATTTTAGGAGGTACTCCTAGGGCATTCTAGGGCAGGGAAATTGAATATTATCCCACTTCAGATGCCATGTATCGTAAGCAGAAGGCTTTGAAGATCTGAGGGTCTCTTGCTTGACTAATGTCCCAGAGCACCTTATCTAAGAGATAAAGTCCCTGTTTGTTCTTTGTCATATGATCTAAGGTTGAGACAAAAAAAAAAAAAAAAAAAAAAGCAACTCCAAGGTCTAACCTGGTTTTAATGCCAAGTTTTCATGCCTAATACAAATTCTTATCAATGTTTCTGAAGCAAGAGTCTCATAACCAAGATACTCTTTGCCAGTGAACTCTGATTACTTTAAGGCGTTTATTATGCAGCTACTCAGAGCCTTTTACAAGGCACAAGACATTCTCCTGGACGGGAAATCAGTGAAAGAGACACTCAGGCCAGAGGGAGCTTTGATTTCCCCAGAGGCAGCTGATCACCTGCCAGATGTTCTGGTGGGGGAGAAAGTTTGCAGTACCTGACTCGGATGAGGCCAGAACGGGGTGAGATCTCGTTTCTGAAGGAATTTCCAATCTGGCCAGCAGCGAAAGGCAGTTTGCCTTGATTAAATTCCAAAAGGCGTTTGAAGTTGAGGAAAATTCCCTGTGCAGTTTCTGGCCTCAGATAACTAGAAGAAAAAAAAACAAGGCATATGTGGGTGAATGGAGGGGGAAGCAAGATGAACTTTGTTTCGATGCAAAAATGAGGCGGCCTTGTTTTATCTCAGGTCTCTAATTCCAGGCACAAAACATCAGGGCAACATGCTCTGTAATTCTCAGCAGCAGCAGCAATGCGGAGTTCAACAGGAAACCACAGATTATAAGCAAGCACCAAGACTTGTTTTCTTTAGAGCAGCAAAGGCTGACTCAGGTGCTGCATCTAGGGTTCAAGGAGAGCAGGGGATGGTCCACTCATCTTTCTGACTGCAGCTCTCTTCTTATACATTCAGGGGCCATGCTTATCCGCTCTGTACGCCTCCAATACTGGCACATATGGAGGTGAAGCAAGTCCAGCAATGCTGCCCTTATGAACCCCAGCAATTATAGAACCCTTCCAGGGTAATTACACACACACATTAGCCATGGCCTCCTCTTTTTCTAAGCTCATTTAAAGCTTCCGGTGCTAATGCTTACATAGCCCACGGGTGAGTGGGTGTTCCATGTCCCGCTCTGTGCCAGTCCACAGAGGATGAGTCTGTTACAGCCTCGGCTAGAGAGCCTGGATCTTTAGCTCAAGCCATAGCAGCTCATGCTTTTAGCTCCGGAGGTCCCCAGCTCATTCTTTGGTGCATCAACCAAGATGGCGGCCACGGACCACACATGACGGCTACCTTTGCTACGTAACTACCATTACGGCAGACTAGCTTCACGCCCCTTCCTGCTTAGCCACAGAGGTCACTGACACCTCTGGAACCAATAATGTTCTGTTGCACGGGGAACAGGAGTCCAGGGCCTTGCTGCCCCGTGCCACACAATTTAGCCTACAATGACATACATCCACCGGCCACTACGGCCTCTCAAGTAGAGCAGGCGTACAAGAACTGCATGGGTGACTACAGCTGTGATGGTCCTTCTCATCTTAAGAGTCCATGAGTCTATTTTGCAATAGCAGCTCTAGAGCAGCCTGGGGAAAAGACTGGGCAGGAGCGAATTGCAGAGGGAAGGCTGCATGAGATGAAATGTGGTTTGTTTTCAGTTTCATATAGATCTCATTTCCAATCCTGGGCAATGGAAAATTACGGTCACTCTTAGCCACATGCCAAAAGAAAATGGGCAGCATGAGGCTGCTACCTACCCCTGCATGTTTCCTCCAGGCCCAATGGAGGTCTTGAACATCAGATTGAAAGACACAGGAGGGGACAGGTCGTTCCCTGTGACGGGAGACTTCACGTTGTAATTCACAAAGAGATCGGCGAGCTCTTGCTGACTGTAGTTGTCCAACTAGCAACAAAACACAAGGATGGTTATTTTAAAATGACAAGACAAAGTTAAAGCAGTGATGGTTCGCCCCCTGCCCATCTATTATTAAACATGAGGTCAGGAACACACTGGAAGAGATTGTTATAGGACTGGAACTCTGTATTTTATTTGGGGTGAGGGCTAAGGTTTGTAGCAGGGATGTACGAACATGTTTTGAAAAACTATGGGCCCACGTTAACATTGTGGGTCTATGGCTCAGCTACAGGCCAGAGCCTTTCAAGGCCTGGAATCTTTTTAGAAGTACAAGCTCTGAGGTTGGGTATGAAGTGGCAACAGAGTCACTAGGATGGCACCATCACCTACAGAGAACCTCCTTCTGAACAGTTCCAATCAAACCAGCCAGGGCAGGAGGGAGGCAGAAAAAAGGAATTGCTGGGAGGGAGAAGAAGAAAGTCAACTACAATTTCTGCAATGTTTTGCCCCCTTTCATGTCTTCTTCCTTCCACAACCCTGTAATTACCTGGTGCACCAGACAGAACACATGCCAAGCATCACACCTTGCATGACAGTGCTGCCGAGCAGATCTGCAGCAGAGAAGCTGACTGCAGCAGTAAAGAGGTTCCACCAGCGTACTGCCTACTAGCGCTAACAGCAATTTGTTAACTGGAGGTTTCCATGAGTGAGATGTCGCCACCCTTACAGGGCCCTGCCTCCTCCCGTCTCTCCTATAAATCAGAGCAAAAGGAGATCCCAGACAGCTGTGAGAGAGACTGATTTAAAAGATCTGCTGGATTACTACATTTTAACCTGTAGTGTTCAATATTAGATAGGTCCTCTATCAAGGTAACCATACCTCACAGTGGCAGAGATAATTGAGAATTGGACTTGGTGATCAAATAGGCCTTGTCCATCCCTAACTTCTATGATCCCTGGCATATCAGAGAGAGCTCCCAAACTAGGAGCAGACAGGGAGATTCCTATATTAATAGAGTAACATTGTAAGAGCACTGCCAGCTTTACATCAAGTTTCCAGCTACAGCAGGGGACAGCACAAAGGGACAAATGTAACAGGGTCAAAGTTCAGTACCGTGCTGTGGAAGAGTTATTGACCAGGACTCTGTGATGCAATACACAGAGACACACAGTACTATATCTGGAGAGAGCCATCTGCGCTGTATGCGGCTGTGAAAGCACTTATTCTAAAAGCCATGGGAACGAACATTAAAAACAAACAATTAAATGAAGACAAATCTCTACACACTGCAGCCCAGGAATGTTAGCCTGCAGCACTAACCATTCTAATGGTAAACAGGAGCAACCGCACACTGAGAATCTTATACAGAGAAACAATTCCCAAGTGTCTAGAGACATCACCACAGGTTTTGATCCAGTACAAAAATTATTTTAAAAGCTACCACCAAACCTTACAGATATAATTCTTGTCCCTTGCATACGGCCCAAATGGCTGAGCCTTGCGTACGAGTGGGGGTTGGGAGGCTCAACAGGGGTGCAATCCTCCTCACTAGGCTGGCCACAGAGATGCTCTCTGGACAGATCTGCAACCGTCTGGCTGCAGAAGCATGCATGAGACCAGTCTCTCTCTGAAGAGCAATAGGTGGTGGATCTGCTTAACCAAAAAACCTCCTGTACACAGAGGCACAGTGAACCCGATGAGGTAATGGGCACATGGTGCAGACATCTGAGCAAGGTCCACAAATCCTGTCCCCCGGTCACAAAGTGATGCTATAGCGGTTTTGATGCAGAGAGGGCTCTCTGAGCTGTTCTCCAAAGGAACATTTCCTTTAAGGAAGGCAGCACCTTAAGTATATTTAGGAGACTGATGGGCATATAGGGGGATGTGCTTGTTTTGGACATTTACGTCTAATGCTACAGCCTTCATATCTGCTTGAAAAAACGGTGCCCAGTGAAAAGTTAACAACAGACGTGGGAAGCGGAATGTGCTTCTTCTCTTAGGTAGCTGGGACAGGATGCCACTCTTGGATGTTTGTACCGCACCGCATCTCTGCCACGTCATCTATCAAGTTTTCATCATCCTCTGTTCAAGCACTGACCTGTGTTAAAACGTTTTCCATTTCTGTCTTTTTCTCAGCTGTACATTTCTTGTCAGACATCAGCTTCTGCAAGTGAGCTGTAAGCATTGGAAGTAGGGAATCAGTTCACATTTGAGCAATATCACTGAACCACTCTAACCCTAAAATTACATGAATCAAGAGGATTATAAAGCATGAGACTACATGTACATTCCCACCAGACAAAACGCAATGGGCCAGATTCCCAGCTCCTGTGAATCACTGTAGCTCCATTGAAGTCAGTGGGGTTATGCTGATTTACACCAGCTGATGATGTGGCCCAGTGTTTCCAATTTGTCATTTCTGACATTCTCTAGTTTCCTGTTGAGAGAGGACGATGGGGTATGTTGTGTATATTTAGCAAACAGTACCTGTGTCACTCTTTCCTCCCCCGCCCCTTATTTTAAACCCACTCTGGGTAAGGCACTGGAAGCGTGAGAGTGAAATCTATTCCCATTTCAGAAAGGCTTTTCCTTCTATCGTGTGTTCATGCACATACATACGAATTCACTGCTATTGGCTTGCACACCCTTTTCTTTTCTTAAGTGTAGCGACCCTCCACAGGACAAGTTATCAGTGGGGAGTGAACCCAGGACCTCTAGATCCAAAGTATAGATCTCTACCACTTGAACAAAACGATTTGGTCCACTAGCAGATACTAACACAGGTGGCTTTCCTCTGTGGATCAGCCATAGAGGGGGGACACATGCTCTTGGTTAGCATGTTACATAAAGGCAAAGAAAATATTAAGTTGAATATTCTGAGACCATTTCTTAATGCTAATATCTATTAGATGCAGAACAATATCACCAGGGGAATGATGGAAGCCCCTTTGGCATGAGCCATTTAAAGCCAGACTGCACCCATCCTTCACTTGACCAGGGGATGGACAAGATGTAGATCTGTTCCATCTCCAATGTCTAGGATTTCATGGTTTAATACAAATCAATGTAAAGAATCACACTGATTTTGCAACCTGAGAAAATGCCCAGGGTACATGTTTAAAACCCCCAATGTAGGCTAGATTCTGAGCATATAAAGCTCAACTGTACCCTTGAAATGCCTCTTCCATGAAATAAATCCAGTCCAGCAGCTTTGTCCTGCAACCATCTCTCTAGTAAATTTAACCTGAGATTCGATCAAAAAGCAAGTTTCAGGCAACACCAGAACAGTAAGAAAAATAAGACCAAAGCATGGCCTTTATGTGCTTTGTTTAGATTTGTTAGATGGAAGGTCAGGCTTGTTATGCAGGAAGCCAAACAAGATGATCCAATGATCCCTTGTGGCTTAATCTATGAATTATTAGAATATAAAAATTAGATTTTTGTTGTACGGTATTTCTATTAGGTGAAAATCATTCCACTGCAGAGGTCCCATGCATCACTTCAGACCTTAACACAATGTTTAAATGGGGTGGAGGGCTTGCAAGGGTCCCCTACGCTGGGGTGAATGTCTCCCTTAGTGAACCATAGACATTAATATGCAAGAAATGTACTAGGTCATCTCGTCTATCCTCATAAGCAAGGTATTCCCTATGGAGCATAAAGCACTCACAAGGAATCTCTCAGCCAGTCCTGCCCTCAGAATGTACCTTTTAAGAGATGATCAGCACGAAAACACTCCCCATTTTTCACATCTTTCACCATGAAGTCAGCAAATTTTTCTACATGGCCAGAGGTCCTGGAATGGAAGACACTACTTTAGAAACACATATTGTCACTTGACAGAACCAGAGGAGCATGTGAGCCCACAATGAAGACCGACATTAAAGAGATCTCCTCTAAACCAAGCAACCAAAGTGCAGGCTCATTCTTGCTTCAGTTTACAGACCTGTATTTAGTAGTTTCCTCATTTAGAAATCGTCTGTGGCCATAAGGCTCCTTGAGAAAGCCTGGATACCCCCCGAATCCATTTTAGGTTCATAACATTGGGCCAGTAAAATAGCACCACGTTGTCTTTTGTTTACTGCATAATTACTGGAGCAAGATAAGGATGCATTTGTGGGGGGAACTCGATGGGTCAGGTGACTAGCGGTGGCATTTGGACACTCACTCTTCTGTCATTGGTTTGAGTGTGACCCAAGCTGTTACCAGGTGAAAGTCTTTACTATCCAGTGCTGGCTCATTGACCCATCTCAGTGGTCTCAGTCCAATTCCCAGAAAGCATCCACACCACACCATACAGCCATGAGCATACTAAGCACCCTGGCTGCCAGTTTTAGCAGAGGTGCTAGGGATGGGAGAGGTATGGAGACTGAATTACACTCTCACCCTTCGAGGTGTTGCCTCCAGGGCAGGGTTGAGGCACACTTCGGGAGCTGTATGAGGCCTATTGCTTTGCTGCTTTCTGTGCTCTACCTGTGCTGTGGATAAACAAAGGACTTCAGTCTCCACGGCTGGTACCATTCACTAGTACTACAGTTGTACTGTTAATGGATGGTGGTGGTTTCTGCCAGGCTTCCACATGGAGAGGAAGCAATGTTCAGTGGTTAGGGCACTAGTCTAAAACTTGGGAGATCTGAGTTCAAGTCCCTGCTCTGCCAGACTTCCTGTGAGACCCTTAGGCAAGTTACAGTCTCGGTGCTTCAGTTCCTCCATCTGTAAAATGGGGATATGAGCACCACCCTAACTCACAGGGCAGGGGGGTTATGAGGATAAATCCATTACAGATTGTGGGGCTCTGAGCTATTACGATAATGGGGCCCATATACAAACCTTCAGTAGATAGCTACTTGAACAGCAGCTTCCACTAAATACCGTATTGTTCCGAGTATAGGCCGCTCCTGATTATAAGCCACACCCTTAAAGTTTGGTGCTATTTTTAAAAAATTCCAATATACCGTATAATTGTTTCAGGTTGGGCAGCCCAGAGCCTTTTGATTCCCGGCCACGGCTGGGATTTAAAGGGCTCTGGGCTCCCCGCCGCGGCGGGCAGCCCAGAGCCCTCTGATTCCCCGCCGCGGCTGGGATTTAAAGGGCTCTGGGCTCCCCGCCGCGGCGGGCAGCCCAGAGCCCTCTGATTCCC
>QXTE01000138.1:2509328-2675776 GCA_003942145.1 Platysternon megacephalum
TACCTACCTAAGTGCAGCCACCTAGATATTCTGCATTGCTACAAGGTAACAGGGTAGCAAACTGGGTGACCTAGTCTCATATTCCTGTGGTTATTTTTACAAGGGCTTGCGAAGAAATCTAGCACTACCAGAAATGAACACACACTGCAAGAGAGAAGGGCCCATATTTACTTCAGAACTGGCTCTGGGGTGAGCATGGTGCAGTCTATCTCTAGAATCTGATCCTCCTGTATAAAGTGCAGCCTCCAAGCTTGGATAATGTTGTTCTTCAAAGCACATCCAACAGGCCCAAAGTCATACAGGCCACTAACACCTACAAGAGAAGTAAAATATGGGTCACACCATCTTACACAGCAGTTTTGTTTTGATAAAAAACAACAAAACCCCAAAGCCCGCAAACCACGTTTCAATTTTTAGGTGTCAGTCCAGGGTTATTTATTGGGCACCCTCTGAGTACGAGCTGCTTCGTACGAACCAGAGTGAAACAGGCTCTGCCTTTGAAAGCTTACAATGGGAAGGATCGATCCTGCCAAGTGCTGGAAGTGCTCAGCATCTACAAGAATTGGGCCCTAGGTGAGAAAGTTCATACAGTTCAGTCCCACAATGCACTGGGTGATCAGCTTGTGGCCAAAACTCAACCAGATTCAGATACATGTTCTATAAATATACAAACCACACTTCCTCCTCCAGTGGATTATTCCTGGGGAGTATGTGGAAGAAAATGTATTTGAAGGCAGGAGCTGAATACAGAGAGAAGATGGACACTTGTATAGTCTGCGGGGAAGCTGTACTGTAACAGAACGTATCCTACATACATCCACCAGTTTATACTTAACGACGAAAGGAAAGTAGCAAATGTTACAATGAAAGAAAAGAGCAGAAAGGCCCAGACTGTCAGCCTGTAAACGCCACACTGAAGATTTACTCCGGAATCTGAGGTCACCCAGGAAAGACACGCAGCCTGATAGACAGCGCTACGCTAATGCAGTGGCTCTCAACTGTTCCAAAGTACTGTACCCCTTGCAGGAGTCTGATTTGTCTTGAGTACCTCAAGTTTCACCTCACTTAAAAACTATTTGCTTACAAAATCAGACATAAAAATACAAGAGTGTCACAGCACACTGTTACTGGAAAATTGCTGACTTTCTCATTCTTACCACATACACCTCTACCCCGATATAATGCGACTCGATATAACACGAATTTGGATAGAACGCGGTAAAGCGGCGCTCCGGGGGGGCGGGGCTGCGCACTCCGGCGGAGCAAAGCAAGTTCGATATAACGCGGTTTCACCTATAACGCGGTAAGATTTTTGGCTCCCGAGGACAGCGTTATATCGGGGTAGAGGTGTGATTAAAAATATATCAATTGGAATATAAATATTGTACTTACATTCCAGTGTATAGTATACAGAGCAGTATAAACATGTCATTGTCTGCATGAAATTTTAGTTTGTACTGACTTGGCTAGTGCTTTTTATATAGCCTGCTGTAAAACTAGGCAAATATCTAGATGAGTTGATGTACCCCTTCTCCATACCCTACGCATACCCCTGGTTGAGAACCACATCTGGTTATCTGAAAAGGTTTGACTGCCATATTTAGCCACTTGCTCAGTGCAACTCCTTGACAAGAGTTTCACCGCAGTAACAGGATCGAGAGCAGTAGCAGAAGCTGGTATTTGAGTGATGTTAACATTAACTTGGCCAGGAAAGTTCAGAGAAAGATGTACGGATATTAGGAAAGAAGGTAATCACTTGGCTTTCAAAAAAATCCCCAGCCACCCTATTTCCACTAGCTCCCTGGACAGCAGACATTTACTCTCTGATCTTCCGATTTGCATTCTGAAAGCACAAGATGGAACTCACGCCCACACATACTTGAAAGAAGCTTCGAGACTGGGTAAAGCCAACTTTCCAAAAACCCACTGATGTTTCATAGTATTATAAAGGCTACGATTTAGTCATGGGTATTTTTAGTAAAAGTCATGGACAGGTCACGGGCAATAAACAAAAATTCACGCCCATGACCTATCCATAACTTTTACTATAAATACCCCTGACTAAATCTTGGGAGGGCTGTGCAGAGGGGGGCGCCCCGGGGGGGGAGGGGGAGCGCCCCAGGGGGCTGCTGCTGGGGCCAGATGTAGCACCAACTGCCAGGGACCACCGGAGAAGTGGCTGCTCTGGCCGCCCGAGGGGCCGCTGCACGGGCTGGCCCCAGAGCCACTCCAGCAGCAGCCAGTGTGGCTGGCTGTGGGGCCACCCGAGCGGCTGGCTGCAGAGCCACTCCAGCAATAGCCGGTGTGGCTGGCCCCAGAGCCAGCTGCTTGGATGGCCCTAGGATCAGCCACAATGGCCTCTGCAGAAGTCATGGAAGTTGCGGAAAGTCACGGAATCCATGACTTCTGTGACCTCCATGACAGACATGAAGCCCTAATTATCATCATCAACAATGTAACGTGTCAGGTGAACATGGCACTTCATAATCGTGTAGAACACTCTACCCTAAAGTGATTAGAATTTAAATTTGTTTAAGCTTGTACCTCCATAAATAGCAAAAGCTTGATCATAGAAAAACCTCCGCTTCAGAGTGTCCTCCATTTTTGTTCTGTCCACAATGTCATCCTTGGGCTGTAAAGCCAGCTCCTGTAAAACAGGCAGGGAGAAAATAAATAATGGTTCCAGTTACTGGCAATAAAATGAATCCTTCCTCAATCACCATTATGGGACAAAATTACTTCTGTTCGAAAGTAGCCTTCACAGGCACCTCCCAGATCGGGACGTTCAAATTGGAAGGTACGTGCCTAACTGCTAAGGTGAATGTCCAAATACCAGATTTAGCCACCAAGTTTGAAAAGTGAGCTCTGTGATCTTAAACACTTGCACAAGTATTGGGAGATTCTGGATGCTACTGGGATTTTGATAACGAGGATTATGAAGAGCATCCATGTTGTGATATGTTGAGGAGAAATTTCCAAGCCATCTGTACAACCTGCAATGACTACTTTTAAAGCACACTTCCTCGGAGACACTTGGGGTTTCTGTATAACATAATATAAGCTATAGGTATCAGATGTCTAATGGTAGCATTTGACTGAAGACTAGGAATATGTTTTATGCCATCCTCTTGTTATCTGAATTCAAATATCAGACAGAACAAATACAATTGCATGTATTCCACATGATTACTGTAAAACGATGCTGGTAATAAAAACCAACCGTTTAGACTCAGATGTCACTTTCCCCATTAAGTTTTAAAAACTATTATCAACACACATTATGACAAAAGATATGCAGAGAGAACACCTACTTTTCATTAAACAAGTGTATAGGAATTTCAGTCTACCCACCTAATACAGATTTTTATACCAAGCCCATTGCTGTGATATCTGATCACCCACCCCATTCATTATTGACAGTGTTTTTTTCCCCCATTAAGACATTTGAGCAACTGAATCTATTCTGACAAATGACTTACAGAATGTTTTGTTTCTAAACCAACTATATAAAGTGGACTAAGGTACTCTGGCAAGGTTAAACTAAAACCTTTTACTCCGAATCTTCTTTGGCTTATATCACTAACTTAAAGAGGTATGGCCAATGTTTTAAAACTTGGATGCTTGCAGTTAGGTACCTAAACCCACATTTAAGCATATAAAAAGAGGCCTGATTTTCAGGAATGCTAAAGCATCTGCAGCTCCCATTAGCTTCAGGCCAATAAGTAGGGCCCTACCAAATTTGCAGTCGTGAAAAGTGCATCACGGACCATGGCAGCTGGTCTTTTGTGCACCTTTACCCTATACTATATAGATTTCACAGAGGAGACCAGCGTTTCTCAAACTGGGGGGTCCAGACCCAAAAGAGGTCACAGGGGGGGTTGCAAGGTTATTGTAGGGGGTTGTGATATTGTGACCCTTACTTCTGCGCTGCCTTCAGAGCTGGGTGGCTGGAGAACGGCAAGTGCTGGTCAGGTGCCCAGAGCTGAAGGCAGGGCCGCTGCCAGCAGCAGTGCAAAAGTAAGGGTGGCAATACCATACCATGCCACCCTAACTTCTGCGCTGCTGCCTTGAGAGCTGGGCTGCCAGAGAGTGGCGGCTGCTGGCTGAGGGCCCAACTCTGAAGGCAGCAGCACAGAAGTAAGGATAGCAATACCATATCATGCCATCCTTACTTCTGTGCTGCTGCTGGCGGTGGCGCTGCCTTCAGAACTGGGCTCCTGGCTAGCAGCTGCTGCTTTCTGGCTGCCCAGTTCTGAAGGCAGCGCCGCCACCAGCCGCAGAGCAGAAGGGTGGCAATACCGCGATCCCCCTACAATAACCTTGCGACCCACTCCCTTTTGGGCCAGGACCAATACAGTTACAGTGAAATTTCAGTTTTTAATATCTGAAATCAATAAATTTATGATTTTTAAAATCCTATGACCATTAAATTGACCAAAATGGACCATAAATTTGGTATGGCCCTACCAATAAGTAAATCTGCCTGATTAAAAAAAAAAAAAAAAGCGGATATCAATTTAAAGATAGTTGACAGTGCCAAAACAATAGCTTTAAAGTACAGACTGAGGAAGGAGAGAAGTACACTCTGTAAGGACTAGAGACATCTCAAAACTGCCAGGACTTCTCAGCGGGAGGAATGAGTTTCTGACAAGGAGATGGGGGAAGAGGGAAATGATAGAGGGATGGCCTGACATCGAATGGCAACAAATGGTCAGCGCTTCAGGAGAGACCCAAAACAATAGGAGAATATAGGAGATTCCAGGCCCTACCACCAATACGCGTTTGGCTATGTTGCAGTTACTCCAAGGAAGGAGTGGAGACTAACTATTTGGCTTCACTCTTTTTAAGAAGTGGAATGGGGAGCATGTGATAGCTGCAAGGGGGATGTCTACATCTTTGGGCCCTGCATAAGGGCTCAGTCATCTACTGACTTAAGAAAATGAAAACAGGTTCCAAGTTGTTATCTGAGCCCAGCCTATATCCTCTCAGAGGAGCTCTCAAACACAGATGTGCCCTACACCGTTAAGGGTTTGGAAGCCGACCGTGCCCACTTAGAGCGACACCTCCCCTTTACATGCAGCCAATGTGGAAGTCACAGGGCCAGCGTGATATTGTCTAGTTCAGGGTTCGGCAACGTTTCAGAAGTGGTGTGCCGAGTCTTCATTCATTCACTCTAATTTGAGGTTTTGAGTGCCAGTAATACATGTTAACGTTTTTAGAGGGTCTCTTTCTATAAGTCTATAATATATAACTAAACTATTGTTGTATGCACGGTTTTTAAAATGTTTAAGAAGCTTCATTTAAAATTAAATTAAAATGCAGAGCCCCCCCCCGGACCGGTGGCCAGGACCCAGGCAGTGTGAGTGCCACTGAAAATCAGCTCGCGTGCCGCCTTCGGCACCCGTGCCATAGGTTGCCTACCCCTGGTCTAGTTGCTCAAATCAGCAGGCATCCACGCTGCTGCGTTCCACTCAAGTTGCCACTGATGAACATGCACGGGCTGGAAGCCTTGCCAAACATCAACACTTGTGCTGACAAGGACACGTGATGGTGTTGCAAGGTCATCCTGGAATAAATATGAATACAGCCCACACACATTGTGTAACTGACAAACAAGCCTCTGCACCAGATCCTACACACGCCTTTCCCATGGAAAAGGAGTGGCTGAAAGGGGTGCCAAGACTCCTAACCTGACTCACGGCCTCTCTAAATGAAGTTTGCCAGGATTACAAGACATAACCAGAGAACAGATTTTGAAAAATTAGTCACTGTAACCGAGACTAGCTACGAGCAAATCGTGGGTTTTAAAGCGTGGTTCCACTCTGAAACGTGACTCAGTCTTACTCAGATTGCCTCCTTGTGCATCTCCAGTCATAGCTGCTGACTTAAGAGACAAATAACTTCTCACTCTGGCCTGCTTTGAAGAACTAATTGAATTATTTAGATTTGATTCTGGTGCTCTAATTATTAGCTGAGTTCCAAGCACAGGAGCAGCCTCGGCCCTCTGTTTACGTACACCACCACTGAAGTACAATAAGGTTACACAAATGTATCTAACAACAGAATTTCCCCATTTTTTTTTTTTTTTTTCTAGTAATATACAAGCCAGAAAGTACTCAGAACCTGCTCTTAGATCTCAAGGTGAGTTTGCAGAGCTGGCTAGGGGGGTGTGGGGAGGATATATTTTTACTCATATATTGAGCAAATTTGATCTGGAATCAAAGACAATAAAACTGGAATTCCACAATGTCATTTTTAGAGCCCCTTTTCAGACCAGGACTGTATTTTAAAAATGGACAACTTAAATTTGGCCTTCATTTTGGGAAAAAAATATATGGTCACTGGAAATATTTTTTTTAAAAATGTGTTGAGTTACAGTGAACAGAATTGTTTTTAAACAAAAATCTCCCCTGCCAGGTTTGTAACTCAAACATTGTGTAAAGAATCTGAAAGTGAAACATAAAAAGTGACTTTACAGGGGTTTCATTTTGCTAGCTGACAGAAATGCAAAAAGTAAACAAAGAATAGTGACATGTACATTGGATTTTAAAAATTCTTTCACTTTTGATAATCTAAGCTCTTATCAGCAATGTAGGGAAGAAATATATTTGTTTACAACATGTGATTTTTAAGCTGACTGTAAGTTATAAAACAACTCTTCTGGCTGGGAAAGAGTCATGGGCACAGTAATGGAAGGCATCCAAACTGACAACAGTGACTGGCTCTTGAATCTCTGTGGCACAAACAGCAAGAAATAAAATAGAAAGCAAGGAAGGCCAAGGAAGAACTGTCCAAAGACAGCAACAGAGGATATTGAATGCGCTGGCATCACCTGGAAAGAAGTAGCACAACTAGCCAGCGACCATAATCAGTGGAGGAACTGGACTGCTTGATGTGTCAGCCGCACAGGAGGAACTAAGGAAAGGGAAGTTATCAAGTGGTCTCAATCATTAGCTTTGCCATCTATGCCACTGAACTGACTATTTTATAATTAAAGGTAAGAGATTATATAGTCCCATGCTGATATAACAACATGAATCCTAGGTTCAAAAAGTAGATTGGAACATAGCATCTACTGGTCAAGACAGTCTAGTATAAACATAGAGAGACAAAGTGGGTGAGGTAATATCTTTTATTGACGAACTTCTGTTGGCGAGATAGACAAGCTTTCACCGAGCTCCACCTCCTCTTTTAAATGTATGCATTTAAAAAACACCACCACTTGACTGTAGGAATTCAAGTATGCTCATGCAAAACCCTCTTGACCACAGATCTAATTCTCAGACTCACCTTGGCTTCTAGGATCCTCTTCCGAGCCTTGAGCTCTGCTACAGCTCTGTCTACATCCACCTGGGGAGCCTTCTCTTCTTTCAGCTTTCTTACCAGTTCCCCCTGTGGAAGAACACAGGAGAATCTAAGATATGGATTCCATTCTGAAAGGCAGGTGTGAGGGACATTCTGCTCTAAAGGCTGCCTGAGAGTTTCTACAACCACGTGGAAACCGGCCAAGGTACTGGAGGTGGGGGAACACTTCGAAATTGGAAAGTGAGCATCAGCTGAGTTTGATAGCATTAAAGAACCTCAGAAGTAACTGTTTCCCACCCACTTGCAATTATTTTTATCTCAATATGTGACTACACCCCCTTAAAAAACAGTCTATTTGAATAGGCACAAGCACTAATATGGTTATTAGAGTTTCTCTGATGTTCGTGGAAAAGAGATCCATGCTTTTTTCAGGACAGCAGGTTATCAAAGCAGTATAGGAAATGAACACAACTTTATGAGAGAGCAAGATACAGTAGGGCCTTGGAACCAGACTAATTACCATCATCTTGCAAGAGTTATAGAAGGGTTTCCCTATCCCACATGGTAAGGATTCCCGTCCCCCACGACCCAAGAAATGTGACAGGCAAACAATCATGTGGAATTATTAACCCCTACATACTCGATAATATGGCTTTATAATACTTTTTGGGACTATGTCAACACTTCAGAGCCTATTTAGCATAGCCCCCTAGCGGGATGCTGCTGACACCAACAAAAGGAGTTTTTCTGCCAGTGTAGGACCACCACCTCCCTGAACAACATTAGCTACGTTGACAGAAGCACTCTTCTGTTGCCAATAGCTGCATCTAAGCAGTGAGGTTTGTTGGCATAGCTACATCGATCAGGGGTGTGGTTTTTTCACACCCCTGACCAACACAGCTGCATCAGTATAAACTGTAAGCAGTGGCTGTAGATAACTTAGTTCTGCTTCTTGCCTGCGTTGGCTTTAAGTGAATGAACAGTCTTTCCCTCCATCCCACAAAAAGGAATTATCTAGCCAAAAAAAATTGTTTATCTTGAATTACTGAGGGAGAAATGTTGAGAGGCAAGGAACAAGAGAATAGAGACAGCTACAGATGTGAAGTACATGCAAAAAATCAATAACTTCCCTAGTTTAATGCTCCCAGTTTAGCATCTTTCCTGTACCTACTCTTCTTTCATTTAAAAAAAAAGTGAAGCTGATTTTTATTTTTTCTACACTGTCAGCTTTGTTTACAATCTGTTTCTCCTGCATGATGCTCAGCCCTAGTGAAATCACTGCACACAGGCAATGAGACAGAAAACAGGCTGCAGTTAGGATTTCATGTTTCAGGTTGGGGAAAGACGGGGGCTGACTTTATAATGGGAGAGAACTGACAGTAAGCGAATTAAATAAAGAGGGAACAAAAAATGTGACCGGCTGGGCTAATAAACTTAACATGTCAGCTACTATAACACAGTGGATAAAGAAAGTTGGCAGCTGCACTTGACTGCTTCCTTCCTGTTAACCAGTGTAATCAAAATGTGAAAATTTCACTCCAGGGCTGCTGGGCTGAACTGCAATTTCAGGCTAACGTGGCAGAGGGAGGGATCTGAAGGAGAAAAAAAAAGGAGTAGTAAACCAAACCCCTCTTTGTTGAGTTAGGGGATCTGCAAGGAAAGAAAGTCAAGACAAAGGGTCCAGGGAACTACTGCAGACTCAAAGAGTTCATCACACTGCTTTGCATTCAGCACCAAAAAAGTGGTACGCAGTGGCTCTTTGTTCCGTACGACAAGGAAAAAGACTCGGACACACAGGGCAGAAAAAAAAAATGAAACAATTATGCTTGCTGACTGGACACAATTTAATTAAAGACATGAGCCCAGCCCAGAGGAGGAGGAGCACACAGCACTATTTGATGTGGCAGATTTTGCTGCAGCTTTGTCCCAAACAACAGTGAAGCAGAGAGGGATCCACCCCTGGATCACAGCAGCTTATTGCATCAGGCACTGCTGCAGGAAGAAACACCGGCTTGGTCGCGTGGGGACAATCTCTCTCTCTCTCTCTAGGTCAAGGCTCCCTCAGGTTTAATTAAATTGCATCTACCCTCCGTTTGGATTGGACGAGAGCATCTATCTTCCTTATTCTATTTCTGTTGCAGACACCTTAAACACCCTCCTTTTATTATTACCATAGCATGTCACACCATGGAAGGCTGCACCTGCATCATTCATCCCTCCAAACCTCTCTCTTACACCCCACATTTCTGTCCCATTCCCAAGAGCACGGGGAAAGGGACATTCATATATTTCTGTTTTAAAGGCAGGTGGCAACTCCCAAATTACTGGCATGGGAAGAAAGTGAGTCAGCTGGGTTTAGCTATTATAATTGCAATTACTCGGAGATTCCCCACCAAGGCACTCAGTTTGCTGTACAATGAGTCATAACAAAAACTCACTGAAGTAGTGGTGTAAGTTTAAAAAAAAAAATAGATCCACTTACATAACGGAAATATGTAAGGGGCAAACACACACACAGATCCAGCAGTATATAGGGAATACACGCACATGTGTGTGGCTAAACGGGGAGACTATATAGAACTAACTATGCTAAGAAGGCATGAAGGGCAACCCTTCATAGGTACATAGAGATCTAGGTCTAGCTATGAAAAGGGGGTGGAGAATCCACAAGCCGTAAGAGGTATATGCAGAAATAGATAGAGATGAGAAGGGTGCACAGATAGAGATCAAGCTGTGTAAGGAGAAGGGGAATACACAGATCCCTCTAGATGAGAGAGAAAACACAGACATAGATCAGCTATAACAGGGATAGATGGGCACAGTCATACAGTTCCAGCTTTATTACAGGAGATATATGCACCTATATGCCCAGCTATAAAAGGGAGGAGAGCTAGAGCAAGGCATTCTTATTTAAAAGGGAACCGTGAAGCCCCACCGTTACACTGGGGACACACACATATACAACAAAGACCCTATACAGATCTAGCTCTCTAAATTGGGGGGGGGGGGGGAGGAGACAGGGACGCCACAGAGACCCAGCTCTATGGAATGGAAGGGGAGACAACCCATAGATCCACCTCTGAACAGGGGGAAGTGATCCTATACAGACCAACTCTATACAGGGAGACACACCATGCTGCTCTATGGGGGGAAAAACACCCTATATACCTAACTCTCATGGACACAGTTCTGTAGAGCAGAGAGAACTATAGAGACCAACTCTATAGGGGAGTCACCACCTCATACAGACCCAGTTTCATAAGTAAAGGAGAAGCTATGGAGCCCAAGGAGACACCCCCATAAGCACCTCATTGCAGAGGGGATGCTATAGAGCCCAAGGACACACACCCCATACGGACCCAGTTCTATAGGGCAGAGGGGAAGCTATAGAGCCCTGCTCTACAGGGGAGACACCCCCCCATACAGACCCAGTTCCATAGGGGATGCTATAGAGCCCAGCTCTGTAGGGGAGACACCCCCATACAGACCCAGTTCCATAGAGGATGCTATAGAGCCCAGCTCTGTAGGGGAGACACCCCCCCATACAGACCCAGTTCCATAGGGGATGCTACAGAGCCCAGCTCTGTAGGGGAGACACCCCCCCATAAAGACCCAGTTCCATAGGGGATGCTATAGACTCCAGCTCAGTAGGGGAGACACCCCCCCATACAGACCCAGTTCCATAGGGGATGCTATAGACTCCAGCGCTGTAGGGGAGACACCCCCCCATACAGACCCAGTTCCATAGGGGATGCTACAGAGCCCAGCTCTATAGGGGAGACACCCCCATACAGACCCAGTTCCATAGGGGATGCTACAGAGCCCAGCTCTGTAGGGGAGACACCCCCCCATACGGACCCAGTTCCATAGGGGATGCTACAGAGCCCAGCTCTGTAGGGGAGACACCCCCCCATAAGGACCCAGTTCCATAGGGGATGCTACAGAGCCCAGCTCTGTAGGGGAGACAGCGGCACAGGGTAAAGGGGGAGCAGCAATCCAGGGGAGCCCGCAGCCCGACCCCCGGCGGCCCGTCTCCGCGGGCGAGGGCAGCCCGGTACCTGCAGCCGCACCGCCTGGCGGAGCGGGTCGAGCAGCGCCTCGGCGGTGGGTCTGTCCATGCCGGCGCTGGCCGGGCGGGGCGGGGCGCGGGGCGCTGCCGGCGGCCGGGCGGAGCGGAGCGGGGCGGCCGGCGGGCGCAGCAGCAGCGCGGGCAGGCGGCGGCAGAGCAGCAGCAGCGGCGGCGGCAGCAGGGCGCTAAGGGGCGGCATGGAGCGGCGCGCGCCTCGGCCCGCCCCGGCGCATGATGAAATCCCGGACGCCAGGCGCACGCAGCCCCCGCCGCCGCGCGGCACTTTCCGCACGGCCCGCCGCGCCGCGCCGCAGATTCGGCACCGGCAGCCGCCGCGCAGCGCCGCCGCTAGGGGCCGCTGCGGGGCACCCGCCGGCCGGCGTGGGGTGAGCCCAGGAGAGAGACCCGAGCCTGGGGGTGTCTGTGCCCCGCCCCGGGATCCGAGCCTGGGGGTGTCTGTGCCCCTCCCTGGGATCCGAGCCTGGGGTGTCTGTGCCCCCCCCCCGGGATCCGAGCCTGGGGTGTCTGTGCCCCCCCTGGAACCGAGCCTTGGGGTGTCTGTGCCCCCCCACGGGATCCGAGCCTGGGGTGTCTGTGCCCCCCCCGGGATCCGAGCCTGGGGGTGTCTGTGCCCCCCCCGGGATCCGAGCCTGGGGGTGTCTGTGCCCCCCCTGGGATCCGCGCCTCGGGTGTCTGTCCCCCCCCCCGGGATCCGAGCCTGGGGGTGTCTGTGCCCCCCCTGGGATCCGCGCCTCGGGTGTCTGTCCCCCCCCCCGGGATCCGAGCCTGGGGGTGTCTGTGCCCCGCCCCTGGAACCGAGCCTGGGGTGTCTGTGCCCCCCCCTGGGATCCGAGCCTGGGGTGTCTGTGCCCCCCCCGGGATCCGAGCCTGGGGTCTCTGTGCCCCACCCCCGGGATCCGAGCCTGGGGTGTCTGTGCCCCCTCTGGGATCCGAGCCTGGGGTATCTGTGCCCCCCCCGGAACCGAGCCTGGGGTGTCTGTGCCCCCCCCCCGGGATCCGAGCCTGGGGGTGTCTGTGCCCCTCCCTGGGATCCGAGCCTGGGGTGTCTGTGCCCCCCCCCCGGGATCCGAGCCTGGGGGGTCTGTGCCCCCCCGGGATCCGAGCCTGGGGTGTCTGTGCCCCCCCCTGGAACCGAGCCTTGGGGTGTCTGTGCCCCCACCCCGGGATCCGAGCCTGGGGGTGTCTGTGCCCCTCCCTGGGATCCGAGCCTGGGGTGTCTGTGCCCCCCCCCGGAACCGAGCCTTGGGGTGTCTGTGTCCCCCCCACGGGATCCGAGCCTGGGGTGTCTGTGCCCCCCCCTGGAACCGAGCCTTGGGGTGTCTGTGCCCCCCCCCCGGGATCCGAGCCTGGGGTGTCTGTGCCCCCCCCCGGAACCGAGCCTTGGGGTGTCTGTGCCCCCCCCCGGGATCCGAGGCTGGGGGTGTCTGTGCCCCCCCTGGAACCGAGCCTTGGGGTGTCTGTGCCCCCCCCCCGGGATCCGAGCCTGGGGTGTCTGTGCCCCCCCCTGGAACCGAGCCTTGGGGTGTCTGTGCACCCCCCGGAACCGAGCCTTGGGGTGTCTGTGTCCCCCCCACGGGATCCGAGCCTGGGGTGTCTGTGCCCCCTCTCTGGGGTAAGAGCCTGGGGTGTCTGTGCCCGCCCCGGAACCGAGCCTTGGGGTGTCTGTGCCCCCCGCGGGATCCGAGCCTGGGGTGTCTGTGCCCCCCCCGGAACCGAGCCTTGGGGTGTCTGTGCCCCCGCCGGAACCGAGCCTTGGGCTGTCTGTGCCCCCCCTGGGATCCGAGCCTGGGGGTGTCTGTGCCCTCCCCTGGGAGCCAAGCCCCACAGCCTGAGGGTGTCTGTGCCTCCCCCTCACCGCCCCCCGGGCTCTGAGCCCTGAGCCTGGTGTGTCTGTGCCAGACATACAACAGGTCTGAGCCCCACATTTGGGGCATGTCTGTCATGGGTGCTGGAACTAGGGGTGCTGGGGATGCTACCGCACCCCCTGGCTTGAAGTGGTTTCCATCATATCCACGGTTTACCGTTTGGTTCAATGGCCCCACTATACAAATTGTTCCAGCACCCCTGATGTCTGTGCCCCCCCCACACACACACTGCGGGCACACACACACTCCAGGGTCTGATCACCACAGTCTGGGCGTGTCTGTGCCCCCTCACATACACACACGAATGTCTCAGCCACATGACCTCAGGCATGTCTGTCCCTCCCCATAGACACACTGCAGGGTCTGAGTCCCACATTCTGGGGGTGCCTGTGCCAGCCACCCAACACAACATGCGCACTGCAGAGCCCTGAGTCCTCTATTCTGGGAGTGTGTGCTCCTCACACACATTCCCTGAGCCCCATATATTATGCATGTCTGATCCCTCCCCTCCCTCCCCCCCCGCCCACGCACACATACACTAAGGGTTGAGCCCCACATTTGGGGGTTTCTAGCCCTCCACGTACACCCAAGGGGGTCTGAGCCCCACATTCGGAAGGCAACTGCACTGTCAAACACACAGAGAGACTTCAATTGCTGGATCAAGCCTTTGAGAAAGAAGCATGGCTTTGTGAGCAAGGTAGTGGACTGGGATTCAGAAGATGTGTGGTCATTTCCCAGCCCCTTGCTACTTCTGTGACCTTGGACAAGCCGCTTAATTTCTCTAGCCCTGACAGTTTTAAAGCACTCATCCCTAAGTCCGTTCCTGTTCAGGACAGCACTTAAGCACGTACTTAAAGTTAAGCCCCAAATTGATGCCACTATGCCTCAGTTTCCCTATCTGTACAATGGGGGATAATATCATTTCTTTGTCGTGTCTATTTTGACTGCATGCCCTTTGGGGCAGAGACTCTCTTTTATTATATGCACGTACAATGCTCTGATCTCATTTGGGGCCTCTCGGGGGTACTGTAATAAATTATAATAATACATCTAAGAACCTGATTTGCAGGTATAGAGCAAACATACATACATGTCTATCTGTCCTCAAGTGTGAGCACAAGAATAGAGGCCTTGGTTGCCTTGCATGTTATAATGACATACCATTAACATTTTACAGAGAAACGTTTAAAAAAATTAAAGTGACTGGTCTTAAAATTGAGCATAGAACCTGCTTGCGAGACAGCGCTAGGACCCTGTTGATTCATAATGCCCTTCCTGCCTCTGACATCACCCTTCCCGTGCACGATGGCTATTGGAGAAGATCACGGAAGTGTTAAAGACTAAAGGGAACCTGTTATTTTTTTCAATCTGCTATAGTATTTGAGCTCAGGTAGCTTTGTAGCTTTTAGAATTTATGGTGTTTTGCTTTTCATTGATGCCTGGACCTTCCTCTCTTTCAGCCAGCTATTTGACCCCAACGTGGAGAGCATTCCCATGGGAAATCACTGCATTATGGCTCTTACAACATCATCTTTTAGAAATCATCTTAACACCCCATCATGTATAAATGCATACAAATGGAGGGCCCGATCCTGCAACCCTTGCAAATGTGAATAGCCCTTATTCAAATGAGTAGTCCCCATGAAGTCAATGGGTCTACTTGTGTGAGTAATGACGACTCGGATTTATAAAGGGATATGAACAGGACNAGCTTTTGTGCAGCGCGATCGGTGTGCTCCGTTTCGGTCTGCGGGAAATGGAGCCTGAACTGCTGAGGAGTATGCTGACGAGTCTCGCCTTCACGTCACGTTTAGCAGTCGAGCTGTTCCTTAAGATCCGAAGTGACAGTGAGGAGTCCGACGAGGATTCCGACGAGGATAGCGAGTCACGTAACGCGTACGACACGAAATTGCTTGTCTCATTCACGGACATGCTCAGCACCGTGGAACGCCGCTTCTGGGCTCGGGAAACAAGCACTGAGTGGTGGGATCACATCGTCCTGCAAGTCTGGGATGACGAGCAGTGGCTGCAGAACTTTCGGATGAGAAAAGCCACTTTCATGGGACTGTGTGAGGAGCTCGCCCCCACCCTGCGGCGCAAGGACACGAGATTGAGAGCCGCCATGCCGGTGGAGAAGCGGGTGGCTATTGCAATCTGGAAGCTGGCAACTCCAGACAGCTACCGATCGGTCGCGAACCAGTTTGGAGTGGGAAAGTCGACCGTTGGAATCGTGCTGATGCAAGTTTGCAGGGCCATTAATAAAATCCTGCTCAGAAGAACCGTGATTCCGGGTAACGTGCAGGACATTGTGGATGGCTTTGCACAAATGGGTTTCCCTAACTGTGGAGGGGCAATAGATGGGACGCATATTCCTATTCTGGCCCCGGAGCACCTAGCCTCCGAGTACGTTAATCGGAAGGGGTATTTCTCTATGGTACTCCAGGCGGTAGTGGATCACCGTGGGCGTTTCATTGACATTAATACAGGGTGGCCCGGAAAGGTGCATGATGCACGCATCTTTCGGAACACTGGCGTGTTCAGGAAGCTGGAGGCCGGGACTTTTTTCCCCGATAGGAAGATCACAGTAGGGGAAGTCGAAATGCCCATTGTGATCCTTGGAGACCCCGCTTACCCGCTAATGCCGTGGCTCATGAAACCCTACACAGGGTGCCTTGACAGTAGCAAGGAACGGTTCAACTACAGGCTGAGCCGGTGCCGAATGACTGTGGAGTGTGCTTTTGGCCGTTTAAAGGGCCGCTGGCGATCTCTGTATGGGAAGCTGGACTTGGCAGAAAACAGCATCCCCGCGGTTATATCCGCGTGCTGTACCCTCCATAATATTTGTGAAGGGAGGGGTGAAATATTCAGGCAGGCATGGACCTCCGATGTTCAACACCTGGAGGCTGAATTTGCACAGCCAGAGAGCAGGGCTACTAGACGGGACCAGCACGGGGCTGCTAGGATTAGGGATGCCTTGAGGGAGCAATTTGAGGCTGAAAGCCAGCAGTAATGTCTGGTGCCCTGTGGTTACAATGTTGGTAGGAATCTGTGTTTGCTTCACTGATTTGCAGTGCCTGGTTCCTGGCCTAATGGATCTTTTACTTTATGCAATAATAAAGAATGTTTTCAAAACCAAAATATCCATTTATTGAAAAGAAAATAAATTTATTGAAAGAAACAACTGTTTGGGAATCAAGAAAGGGCAATGGGGTGGGGTGGGGTTGGGATGGGGAATGGTACAATCAGAGATCTGCGTATGTCCTGTCTCCACTGCTTTGCATTGAGTGCTGCACTTCATGATGTCTATACTGCATGGTGATGGGGGTTGAGTGCAGGGGGTAAGGCTCGTAGTTTTCAGAGCTGGGTGGTGAAGATACCGGTGTTGGAGGCAGCAGTTGGCGGTAAGAACCCGCACGTTGGGGAAAGTGGGTTGGAGGGGACATGGGGGCACAAGGTAACGAGTTTTGGGGCAAGGGCTGCATGGGGGGGCGGGCGCGGTAGTGCTCCGCCTGCATGGCTACGAGCTCCTGGATAGAGTCTGCTTGGCGCTCCATGATGGTTATCAGCCTATCCGTGCTTTGCTGCAGGTGCTGTGTGGCCTGCCGCTGGTGCAATGAGTTTTCCTGGCGGATCCTGCTTTCTGTCTCCCTCCACTCCTGCGCTCTCTCCCTCCACTCCTGGGCTTTTTGATTTTCTTTAACAGACTGCTGCATGACTTGGTGCAGCATGTCTTCCTTGCTTTTCCGCGGTCTCCTCCGGAGTCTTTGCAGTCTTTGAGCAGGTGTAAACACGGACGGCTGAGGTCTCAAGGTTGCATCTGCAAAGGCAAAATGCAACACTTAACAGAGGCAGCATTGTTTAAACCAGACAGAGTAATCATTCCCCCGCACTTGAGGAGGGCACACACAGTGTACACAATAGCATAATTTTCCTGTCCCAAAGAGAGCGGACATAACCCACGGGAGCCCCAAAATGGTGAGTAAGGGGGACTGATTGTTTCTGGGCTGTACTGTCTTCTGGGTTTCTGTGCCTTGGGGAGAGCCAACAGCTGCAGGGGGCACCTACACTGAACACTGTCCCAAAATTTTCCACAGGAGTTCGTCCTGGAAGATATCTCACTGCTGAGGGTGACCTGGGAAGCAAGGGAGGGTCTTCTATTGCAATGCGGCTTCCGCCCTGGCCCATATGCAGCTTCACTGTGTGCAGCAATGGTCCCCCCGCCCCTCGCGGCACAGTGGCGCGGACACGTTAGCCTGACTGGGACAAGGACCACGGTGGCTCTCCCAAGAAACCTGCGCAAGCGCATTGCCCACATTCTGGATGAGACTTTCGAAGAGATTACCGCGGCCGATTACCGCGAAGTGATAGACCACATCAATGCGCTATTCCACATCTAGGCATGCATGCAGCCCTAACCCTCCTCTCCCGAAAATCTTCCTTCCCAAAAGATAAAGCGCTTACCGGGAACACGCTCTTCAGTTTGTCCTCCACCAGTTTGTCCTCCACCAAGTACCGGCTGCTGCGACTGGCTAGCTTCCTCCGGGCTCGAGAAGAGCTCCTGGCTGCATGGACCCAGGTAGTCCGGGGTGTCTCCAACCGCCCCAGCACCCTGACTCCCGGTTTCCTCCTCGTCCTCCTCCTCCACCACCCGCTCTGAAGTGTCCATGGTGGTGCTCGGCATGGAGGAGGGGTCACCCCCAAGTATCTCATCCAGCTCTTTATAGAATCTGCAGGTCGTGGGGGGAGCACCCGAGCGGCTGTTTGCCTCGCGGGCTTTGCGGTAGGCATTCCGCAGCTCCTTCACCTTAATCCTGCACTGCAGAGCGTCCCGGTCATGGCCCCTTTCAATCATGGCCCTTGATATCTGCCCGTAGGTATCGTAATTCCTACGGCTGGAGCGCAGCTGGGACTGGACAGCTTCCTCCCCCCAAACACTGATGAGGTCCAGCAACTCGCCATTGCTCCATGCTGGGGCTCGCCTGGCGCGTGGAGGCATGGTCACCTGGAAAGATTCGCTGATAGCACTCCACACCTGGCTGGCTGAGCAAACAGGAAGGGGATTTTTAAAATTCCCGGGGAATTTAAAGGGTGGGTCTGACGGTTGGTCACCTGAGGCCAGGGCAGTAGAGTTCGAACTGATGACCAGAGTGGCTAGAACAGGCATTGTGGGATACTGCCGAATACTTCTGGAGGCCAATCAGTGCGCATTGGGCGGCTACACTGGTGCCGCAGCGCTGCAGCAGCAGCGCAATTCTCCTTATTCCTCTGGCGGAGGAGGAGTACAAGCAGCGCTGTATCTCCGGAGATACAGCGCTGTACGTGCCTTGCCAGTGTGGACGGGTAGTGAGTTACAGCGCTGTGCGCGGCTTTAGTGCGCTGTAACTTGCCAGTGTAGCCAAGCCCTGAGCTTCACAGAGCTCCTCTTCAGGCCTGGGAATGTTACTGAGAGTGTCCCAGCTAAATACAAGATCAAACAGATAGTTGAGCATAAGTAGTCAGCACATATTCTAAGGGATCATTCTAGGTGAGGTGCCCCGTTAACACCCCTGTAGTCACAGGACAAAAGGGGGGGGGGCGGCGGCTAGTGGGTTACAGAACTGCATTTCTATACTCTTAAATGCTTAATTGTTGAACGTTGTTATTTTTTAAACCAATGTTCCTTGGTATGTGTACTTAGAAGCAACCCGTTAACAAACCTTTTGTCTGTTTCCTTATTTGTTTTTATTAACGAATGGGCTGGTGAAGAGCTTAGTAGCATCACAGTCCCTAGCTATACTTCAACAGGGAACTAAGGCGCTCTGCTGGCTCCCCCTCCCTCTACTGCTCTGTAGACCGGTAAGCTTCCAACCTCACCCCAGACTCTACCACCCATGAAGTTCATGCACTCCTCAGCCTCATCTCAGCTCTTTCTGGCAACACCAGCACTCCCTTCCAGGCCCCGCTGGGAGGGATTGCAGGTCTCAAACCCACACCCACAGGCAGTCCTCAAAACTTCAGCTGTTACCTAACCCCTTCCTGGTGCCAGCAGGAAGCGTGGGCTGCTGGACCCTCGCTCACCAGAGGCACTGCCCATGAAGATCCCAATTGAAGGAGTCATGAAGCCTCTCTGATTGGCTCAGACTCGTTATTAAGCCAAGAAGGCAGCACAGGAAGTTGTCTGAGCATCCAATGAAGTGGGTTCTAGCCCACGAAAGCTTACGCCCAAATAAATGTGTTAGTCTCTAAGGTGCCACAAGGACTCCTGGTTTTTTTTTGCTGATACAGACTAACACAGCTACCCCTGAAACCTGAGCAGCTGTGTGAGTCCCCAGGGGTGGCGAGTTATATGGGCCCGTGGGGCCCGTGTTCCAGCAATATTCAGGGCCTAGGGGCCCGGCTCCACCAATGTCTGGGGCCAGGTCTCCCCTCCACGGCCCCATCTTCTGCCCCCAGGCGCCTCCTCCGAGCGTCCCTGCCTGCACCCTGGGCAGCAGGCGGCTGCCTCCTGCAGCTCTGCGCTGCCGGCTCCCTGCATCAACTGTCGCCGCAGGGTCCTAGCGCCCCCCCTCACTAGTGCCAGGCAGGCTGCCCCTGCCCCTGCCCTTCCGCCTTGGATGGACGGACCCTTCCCTTTTCCGGCAGGACCCTCCACCAGCACTCGCTTACAGACAGCCCCCCAACCTGAAGCAAATACTCACCAGCAACCACACACCATACAGCAAAAACACTAACCCAGGAACCTACCCTTGCAACAAACCCCGCTGCCAACTCTGTCCACATATCTATTCAAGTGACACCATCACAGGACCTAATCACATCAGCCATGCCATCAGGGGCTCGTTCACCTGCACATCTACCAATGTGATATATGCCATCATGTGCCAGCAATGCCCCTCTGCCATGTACATTGGCCAAACCGGACAGTCTCTTCGCAAAAGAATAAACGGACACAAATCTGACATCAGGAATCATAACATTCAAAAACCAGTAGGAGAACACTTCAACCTCCCTAATCACTCAGTGACAGACGTTAAGGTGGCAATTTTGCAACAAAAAAGCTTCAAAAACAGACTCCAACGAGAAGCTGCTGAACTTGAATTGATATGCAAACTAGATACCATCAACTTAGGTTTGAACAGAGACTGGGAATGGCTCGGTCATTACACTAATTGAATCTATTTCCCCATGTTGAAGCAGCCTCACACTTTCGTGTCAACTGTCCGAAATGGGCCATCATGATTATCACTTCAAAAGTTTTTCTCCCCTGCTGTTAATAGCTTCTCTTAATTAATTAGCCTCTTACAGTTGGTATGGCTACTTCCACCTTCTCATGTTCTCTGTATGTATAAATATCTTCTTACTGTATGTTCCATTCTATGCATCCGAAGAAGTGGACTGTAGCCCACGAAAGCTTATGCTCAAATAAATTTGTTAGTCTCTAAGGTGCCACAAGTACTCCTGTTCTTTTTGATGATACATACTAACACGGCTGCTACTCTGAAACCTGTCAGTATGACACAGGTTTTCATTAGAGACTTAGTGACCCCTTTTGGTGAACCCAGGGGATCTCTGTATCCTATGTACCCAAGTGCCCTCTGCCAGTTGACATGCAGAGGTTCTTGGGTCATAACCTTCCTCCTGGAGAAAGCCTTTCCACCATAAGTGATGCTCACAATTTGAACACCCCTTTTATTTTACAACTCTTTCCAATCCCTCCCCACCAAAAAGCCTACCCCAAGCAGAATCCTGACCCTGCAAAAGGAGAAATGCCTGAGACTCCATGAAGTCGAGGAGGTCAGGAATTTCCCTGTTGCTACTGATTTAACATGGCAAGGGCTCCGATATTACAGTGATGGACAGCAGTATAAAACCCTCAGATAGATTGATTGATAGATATTTGGGAAAGGGAAATAAAAATGGAGAATGTTGACTGCAAATCTAGATTCATTATAGACAGCCTGGCAGAAGTGCGTCTTTAAGAGGGAATTATAGAGCACCTTTCAGGCCCTGTGGACTTTATCTAGCCCCTATTGCTAGATCAAGCAATAAGGCCACTTTCTGTAAATAAATCCTTAACAACATTTTAAACTAGCCCTAGATGCCCTAGATTTTCATGTGATTTAACTGTACGTTGAGTTTGAAGTTTTACAGTCGAGTTGTCTTTAAATAATGAATTCAGAAAAAGCTGGACAATTTTCCTGTGTGAAGTTAAGGTGAGTGATTTATAGTGAAATCCTGGTTGTAGCCTCTAGTGTGGAATTGCTACTGAGTAGCGCTGTAGTTATGGTAAATTGTAATGGTCTCTAACCCTAAAACAGGTTGACTAATTGTCTTTAGATTTTACAGGAAAAAAATAAAAGTTGGACACCATTCTGTGACAGATCAATTGTCATAAACAAACCACCCCATTAATAGATAAACCACACATCTGCCACGCTGGGATTAGAAACCTGCTCCTTAGTTTCAGATAGACCAGGCGTCGAATATCTGAGTTAAAGGCAAACCTTTGTGTCAGTGCTGAACTCAGGGCCGGCGCAACCCATTAGGCGACCTAGGCGGTCGCCTAGGGCGCTACTATTTGGGGGGCGCCGGTGCCCTGGCCGTCCGTGCAAAGTTGGGGGCGGGACCTTCCGCCGCCGCTGTTGGGGGCGGCATTTCGGGGGCGGGACCTTCCGCCGCCTAGGGCACCGGAAAAGCTGGTGGCGCTCCTGGCTGAACTGTATAGAAGGACCCTTACTGTTTTCTCTCATCTGAAACCAGCCATCAGAGGGCAAACTGGTTATAAGGATGAGAACAGTTCACTGCCACAGGTTGTCTGATTCCTCCCACCCTTCCATGTTTCTGGGAGGTGGCTCGACTTGCAAATCAATCTGGATGCAAAAAGCCAAGGCATGGCCATATTAGTGGTGTTGGCAGGGGCTTCCAGTTAGTCTGACGCCATGGCTTGTTTCAGCAGGCTAGAACAGGGGTCCCCAACGCGGTGCCCGCGGGCGCCATTGCGCCCGCCGGGGGGTGTAAGTGCGCCCGCGGAGCCCCCCGGTTTTTTTTTTTTTTTTGCTCCGTCGGCCGCGCTCGGGTTTTTTGTTGTTTTTTTTTTTGCTCCGCCGGCAGCGCTCGGGTTTTTTTTTTTTTTTGGCGCCCGCCTGCAGTGCTCGTTGTTGTTTTCTCTTTTGGCGCCCGCCGGACAAAAAAGGTTGGGGACCACTGGGCTAGAAGGACACAGTGTGTCAGTAGGATTCCTTTCTTTTCTGGCAGCTCATGCCGACTTCAAACATAAGGCTGCAACTTCAGGGCAAGGTTCAGGAGGGGAGTGGCATTAAACCGACTAGTAAGCTTCATGCACACGTCAGGGGCACATTCTGCTAGAAGCGTCCACCACTCAGTGCAGCCTCAGCTCTCCCTGTCACGCCCAGACCGGATGCTATCTCACTGTTAATTGCTGCAAATCATTCCCCTGTGAAGTGGCGTACAAACCTGTGGTGAATGATAAGAACCCAGTGAAGCGCTTTACCTCCATTAGTTCTGTCTGGGGACATGCAAGTTTCAGTAGCTGTTTCTTTTACTGCCTGACCTTTGGGTGACCTTCCTGTGTCCCACCTTGTTCTGCATCAGGGCTAGCTCTGCTGCTGTGCCAGGCAGCTGGTCACACTTGCTGTCTGCAGCTGAGCTGGCTCCTCCACTGAGCTACAGCATCCCACTCGGGGGCAGGGAGAGGAAGCATTGATGGCAGGCACTCCAGAGTGAAAGCTGCACCTGAGTTTCCACCGTAAATCCAGGTTTGGTCCCAACCTCCAGATCCACAAAGAAAGTCACCAGGGCTCCAGAATAGGGAGACCGGGGTCCTGAGCCTAGTGAGAGGGGGAGTTTGGTGGCTTCCACAAGGGGAGAGGGCGTTAAAGGAGACGGTGGGCCAGGTCCCTGCAAGATCTCCATCCCCCCACAGGACTTCCAGGGGTGGGCTGGAGGTCTCGCGAGACTTGGCATGAGATTTGGAGCCATAAAAGGAGCCCTGTGCTCGGGGCCACCTACAGTTTGCCAGTTTGTCCAGCAGCCTAGTTCAGCATGGATCATAGACACTGTCCAAATCCTGCTCACTTCTGCTGGCATGTAGCCGGCTGGCTGCAGGACTGGGACAGCACACCTGCCAGGGGTGGGCTACACGAGCTCGAAGGGCAGCCATACCCTGTGACGCCTCAAGACCCGGTAGGGCAGCAGGGCTGGTTAACCGACCCCTTCCAACCGCTTGACGCAGGGGCCTGTGTGCTGCAGATCTCAGACCAGGAGGCAGCCGAAGGGTCAGGAAGCAGAGACAAAAGAGCAAGAAGACAGGAGGGGAGCGGTGACAGGGATAGGGGCACTCAAGAAGATGACGCAGTCCATTTGGGATCGGCTTGGAGCCCTGGAAGACAATGGTCGAGCACAACAGGAGCCCCCCCCCCCCCCCGATCCCTGCAGCAGGGCGATTTCACAAATGGTCGGGGCCCAGAGGGAGAGCAGGGGGCAGGCCCTGGTGGTCCGGTCCCCTCAGGCGGAGGTGGGGCTCAGCACACTCCCCGGAATGTGTCTGCAGGGTCTCAGGCAGGCCGTGCTGGTGGGAGCAATGGTGGAGCTCTGGGTGTCCTCAGAGCCAGGCCCGTGGGGGAGCACAGGGAAGACATGAAGGGTGGGGGGGAATCACAGAACAAGCCGAGTATCTACAGGTATGGAGTGGGGGAGCCCGGGCCCCCTAGGCATCGGCTCTCCAGTCTCTGGCTCCTCAGCTGATGGCCTTCCAGATTCCAGCGTGCGAGCTGTTGGCCTCACAGCCCAGGGCTCCACAGCCTCTGGTTCCCCCATTCCTGGCCCCACAGCCTTTACTGCAACAATGTAGCTGGTGTACCAATTTTGGCCTGCATGTGGTCTCATATTCAGCCGCTTCTGGTGAGTTGGGGGCCCATCTTCTCCAGTCAATACATGAGAAGATATGGCGGGTGGAACACATGGACGTGTCTTCCCTGCTGTTCAGGAGGAGAGGGCTAAGGCCAAGAGAAGAGAAAAAGATGGGATATCCCGAGAGAGAGGAATTGGGACACCTGGCTTGGCGCCTGCATCGCCTACATGGGGTGAAGGCACAGTTATATCTGGCAGCGTATGGGCCCCTGCTGAGGTACCTGGATATTCTAGGTAGAGCGTATAATTCAGTTCATGGCTCTCGTACAATGAGCGCTTTAGAATGAGGGCAGCCCTGAATCCCTCCCAGTACTGGGATAAAACTGACCAGGAACTATGGCTGGAGTGCATGGCTTGGGGGCACCCTCTGACGGGACCCCACTCCGATAGCGGCTGTACAATGGTAAAGTCAGGGTGTGACAGGAGGGATGGGGGCTCGTGCCACCTGACCAGCCAAGGCTTTCATGCTAGGAATACAATGAGATAGGGAAATGTTTGTGTGCATCCTTTAGGTTTTGGTGTGAGTGTGGGCATGGTAGAGGTGGGCACGCATCTTCTGGTCACCCATGTGTTAAGCATACCTTCCCCGGGGAGGCGTGGGCTGCTGCTCCATGTGGAGTAGGACTGGGGTCAACCCAGCTGACAAAGGCAACGTCTCCAATTAACTTGGGTGTCTTAGCCCCCCCTTTTTAGGGGAGTGTCCCATGAAGGAGAATGTGATGGTTGTGGGATGGTTTTGTTCCGGGTTTTAGGATCCTGTATGAAGGGGAGAGGGTGAACGTCATGGCAAATAACCTCAGATGGGTTAAGGGCATGGAGGGCCTGGCCAGGGATGAGATCCAAAAGGAGGTTCGTTTAGGCAGGGTTGTGGGTCCTTTCTGGCAAATGCCATTGCCTAATCTCCATATCTTCCCCCTGGGCCTTGTCCATGAGAAAGTGCCTGATGAGTATTGCCCCATTCACCATCTCTCGTGCCCTACAGGGGGATCGCTGAACAAGGCGATTAACCTCGAGCTGCGCACCATTGTCAAGGCTGATTCCCCACTCTGGCACTTCGAGTGCAGAAGGTGGGGGCCCACAAGGATTCTAAAAATTAATACTGGCCACTCCAGGCTTGTATTAAACTCCCAAGGTTACAGCTTATCTCTGACCTTGGATGAGTAGATGCTGCCACCACCCAAGTGCAAAAAACCCTTTGGGATCCAGGAAGGCGCACTTGGGAATTCCTCCCTGTGGGGTACCCTCAAGCCCTTTCACCCCCCTGCCTCCCCCGGGGAAGAGCTAAGAAAGAAAACAAAGGAAATCAGCTGTTCCCACCAGCTAATTAAACAACCTATGCACACCTCTTAGGACACAAAAATTCAATCCTGTTCTTAAAAAAAGGTAAATTTTATTAAAAATGAAAAAAGAAGAAAATACATTTGGAACTTAGGCTTTTTGCTAGATTTAAAAAGAACCAGTCATAAGAATTACGCATCAAAATAACTTTCTTGAGGTCCAGCTTAAAGGTTACAAAGGTTACAAACAAAAGCATTTGCGGATGAGCACAAAGGAGTCCACAAGCCAATAAGAAATAAAAGAAATAACCCTAATCGTGTCTTCCTAGACATTCCCTGATTTACTTACATATCTGGGGTTTTAAATGAGTAGTTTCTAGGTATGATCTGATGATTTTCCATACCTAGCTTAAAGCTTCTTATAGCATTGCTGCTCTTTGTCTCCTTTCGCCGGAGAACAACAACAGACAGACAAAAGGAAAGTTTTTTCTCAATTTTAAAAAGTTCTAGCCCTCCCATTGGCTCTTTTGGTCAGGTGCCCACTCCCTTCCTTTTACCTGTGGACTTGTTAACCCTTTACAGGTAAAGCAAGTAGAGAACAGTTACTAACTGGGATTTTATAGCTAACTGACTGGCTGGGTCCATAAAAAGGAGCTACCCCCCCTTCATTTATCACAACTGTGCACAATCCATCATTTGACATGGTGGAACACATGATCCACTCATATACATACAATAATGCCAATGTTCTTATATTAGGTTTATAGAAGTGATCAGGGTTGGAAGGGAACTCAGGAGATCATCAAGTCCAATCCCCTGACAGATTTTTGCCCCAGATTCCTAAATGGCCCCCTCAAGGATTGAACTCACAACCCCGGGTTTAGTAGACCAATGCTCAAACCACTGAGCTATCCATGAGGCCCTGCTGCTTGGCTTGCAAAAAGCACCATAAAGTTGGCCTCTTGCTTCCTCCCAGTCCATGCAGCAGACTTTAACCTCTTGGGCTTTTCCTTTGATGGCCAGATTGATGTGGACAAAGCAATGCCCCTGGACTTTGCTATTTCATTTACAGCCTTTGAACAATTCAGTACAACGCTGGACTGGGCAGCCGGGAGGTGCTCAGGATGCCAACAGATGATGTACTACGTGGACCATTTCTTTGTTGTGGGCAGGGCCGGGGTGTGGAAGTGTGAGCAACTACTTCGGGTTCTTCTGGAGCTGATGGGCGCATTGGGTGTTCCCCTCTCCAATTTATAAACTGAGGACACTGCCACCACTTTGACATACCTAAGCATTGAGCCTGGCATGGTGTAGGGGCAATCCTGCCTTCCTCGAAACAAGCTCATGGTGCTAACCCCCGGACCCCTGCCCCATCCAACCACCCCTTCTCCCTGACCGCCCCTGGAACCCCTGCCGCTGACTGCCCCCCCGCCGCCCCATCCAACCCCCCCTCTCATTCCTGACTGCCCCCCCCCGGGACCCCTGCCCCCATTCAACCCCCCTGTTTCCCATCCTCTGACCCCCTCCCCCTGACCACCACCCCGAACTCCCCTGCCCTCTATCCAACCCCTCCTGCTCCCTTACTGCGCTGCCTGGAGCACCGGTGGCTGACGGCACTACAGCCGCGCCGCCCGGCTGGAGCCAGCCACGCCACCGCGCAGCACAGAGACCGGGTCAGGCCGGGCTCTGCAGCTGCGCTGCCCCAGGAGCTCACAGCCCCGCCGCCCAGAGCATTGTGCCAGCAGCGGAGCGAGCTGAGGCTGCGGGGGAGGGAGAACCGCAAGGGAGGGGCCGGGGGCGAGCCTCCTGGGGCAGGAGCTCAGGGGCCAGACAGGAGGGTCCCGCGGGTAGTTTGCCCACCTCTGATCTAGTCGGACCTCCTGTATAACACAGGCCAGAGAACTTCCCTGAATTCATTCCTGTTTGAAGCAGAGCAGATCTTTTAGAAAAACATCCGGTCTTGACTGAAAAATTGCCAGTGATGGAGAATCCACCACAACTCTCCATAAATTATTCCAATTGTTAATTACCTTCGCTGATAAAAATTTACATCTTATTTCCAGTCTAGCTTCAACTTCCAGCCATTGGATCTTGTTAGATCCTTGTCTGATAGACTGAAGAGCCCATTATGAAATATTTGTTCCCTAGGTAGGTAATTATCAACTGTGATCAAGTCAAGTTTAGTTAAAGAGATTGGGCTTCTTGACTCTATCACTGAGAGAGGAAATTAATAGGATGGAACAAGATAAAGGTAGACAGGATATTGAATAGTACAGAGGCAGTAACCTGGGCACTTGTCCTTTCCAGCAACAAAAAACCAAGTTTCAGTGAAGCTGAAAGGCAGCAAATTTGAGACAGGTAAAAGGAAATACTTTCCAGTATAGCACACAATTAGCTGGTGGAACTCATTGCCAGTGTATCATTGAAGCCAACAGCTTAGCATGACTTTAAAAAATAAAGATTGTACATTTCTATGGATAGCAAGAACATCCAGTGTTGTAATAATAAGGATTAAAAAAAACCCCAAAAAACAGCCCAGTAGGTTTGGAAGGGATATAAACTCTCATGCTTCAGGATATAGGCCAACCTCCAACTAATGGGGGTCAGGAAGAAACATCTTGAAGGCAGGTTATTCCAGAACTACCTCCTCAGAATTTGTTGCACGTTCTTCAGAAACATCTTGCACTGACAAGAAACAAGATACTGAACTAGATGGACCTCAGGTCTGGCAATTCCTATGCAGGGTTCCTGCATCCTGGCACCCTAAAAAATAGAGTTGTTCAACATTTTTTTTTTTTTTTTTTTTACCCGTAGGTCTCTTCTCCTCCATGGGTGCTTTCATAGAATCATAGAATATCAGGGTTGGAAGGGACCTCAGGAGGTCATCTAGTTNGGAAATTTTGGGGTGGGACCTTCCGCCGCTGCTGTTGGGGGCGGCATTTCGGGGCCGGAAATGCTGGCGCCGCTACTGGCTAAGGCCTTTGGCTAAGCAGCAGGGGCAGCTGTAAGCTGGGAAGCTTAGGGTCACATCCTCACATTCCAAACCAGTCACATTGAAATAAGGTGGTATTGGGCTGTTAGGAAGACCATCCTGTCCTGATAGTGCCCATCACCACCAGATAAAGAAACAGATCTTAAGATGGTTAAAGAAAACTTAGTTTGATAGCATCCTGTCTGGCAAGAAATCACTTATCAATGGTTGTGGTTGTGAAACCCCCATTTCTGTATTGTTTTACCTTTATCGCCCCCACTTTTCTATTGTTACTCTGTCTCTAATTGTTTCTGTCTGCTGTATAATTAATTGTGCTAGGTGTAAGTTAATTAGGGTAGTGGGATATAATTGGTTAGAGAATTATGTTAGGATTGGTTAGTTAAATTTCAGTAAAACGATTGGTTAAGGTATAGCTGAGAATATTAGTATATAAACTGGGGTCAAACAGGAAGTGGGGGGAAGGGAAATTGGAATCATGTTTGTTAAGGGGGGAACGGGAACAGGGAATTGGGAATGTGGAACAGGGACACAGGAAGGCTCTGCAGTGTCAGAGTTGGGAAGGGAGACACAGGGTAAACACTCTGCGGTGTCAGAGCTGGGAAGGGGGATGCGGGGTAAACACTCTGCGGCATCAGAGCTGGGAAGGGAACACTGGGGAACAGACTCTTATCGGCGTATAGAGATAAGCCAGACTGGTGTGAAGGGCTTCGGAATATGCTTGCTTGGAAACTAATCCCAATAAACATCACACTGTCTGCACTTCGGACGTCTGGTCTTTTGCTGCTTGCTGTCTGCGTGACAAGAACTGGGGAAGTGGGAGGGTGAAGGGAAAGCCCTCTAACATCCTGGTGCTCTGCCACAAAAGCGTAAGTTATTGGTCTGTCGCTGTTTCTCTTCTTCCAGGGTCAAGCGTCGGTGGCCCAAATCAACTTGCATCGGTTCGTGGTTGGGCCCTGGGGTTTTCAGTGTGGGATGTGGGCAAAGCAGTGGCATGGTGCCTCTTCTGTCCTCCTTTCGCTCATGCAGCCGGTTGTCGATATAGAGAGAGAGGTCAGTAAAGGCATGTCCACTCAATGTCAGCTGCAAACTGCCAGAACTGGGCAGAGTATGAGGAAGCTGGCCCTTCCTGAAGCCTTCATAGTGCGGCTTCTGCTGAGTGAGCAGCATGAGAGTTGTCAAAAATTGTGGAAAATGCTGGCAGGAAGACATTCCAGTCCATTAACATTGGCCTGTCCTGCTGCAGCAGCGGGGAGGCCTAAGCCAGCGCTTCTCCTGCTAACAAACCAATCGCTAGTCCCACCCTGGCCTGGTCAGTGGGGCACATTCCAGGGAGGAGCAGGAAAAGGAGATGTCATTGGCTCAGGAACCCACTGAATTTCTGGTGGGTCCTATCAAAACATTTCAGTAGTGGTACTCTGGGACCCTGTTCAGAAGGCAGTGGCGCAGTCCAAGCCTCGAGTCTGGACTTCTCTTCCTGGGACACCCTAGCTGCTCTTGGAGTGTCTGATTTTCTCCTAGGAGCTATGCCCCTTTGGACCGCAGCAGGTGGTTCTCAGTTGGAGTTGTGTGACCCGCACCTGCAGACCTGGTATCCCATGGGGTCCAGTGGGTGGTGATGGACCCACCCCTTCACTATCCCTGTTAAGGGGCTCCCACAGAGGGGTCAAAAGTGGGTCTCAGCAAACTGCAAGGCATTCAGGCCTAGCAGTCACAGCTGGACTAGGGTCCACATGTCAAAGACAGCCATAAGACGGTAGTCTGTGAGCAGGGGTGGGAGAAATCACTAGAGCCAGGTTCGATAAGCGAGAGTCAGAGTCAGGCCGCACTCAGAGACGAGAGATAGTACCAGGCTGGACTCAGGAGGCAAGAGTCAGGCCAGGGTCGGAGACTGGAGATCAGAAGACAAGGTAAGGTCTGGAGTTGCAGCGAGTCAGAAGGTTGGATGGTTGCCCAGACAACTTCCTGGGCCACCCATCAGGTTTAAATAGTGCGCTTGGCCAAGCAGAAGGCCATAGGGTAGTGTCACTCTGGATCCTTTGGGCGGTACTTCCTGTGGTTCAGCACAGACTCCCAGTGGCATGTGGGAATGTCAGTCATCCCAGGCTCAGCAGACCTGGGTTCCACTCCATGGATCCTTACAATCCTGAGTATAAAGTAGGACCTATATAAACTCCCTGATATATGGGGAGTCCCTTCTTATAAAAAGGAGCTGGTAGGCAACATGAGGGGTGGGGGGCAAATGAAGAGGGGATCCAGGCTTTTCTCATCAATAAGGTTCAGGTTTTTTCCAGGGACACCTCCCCAGGGGAATGGGGGCTACCACAGGGCTCTCTGCATATCCTGGTGAATGTTGGGTTATTTTTACGTGTCAAACCCTCTTCCGTGCTGTAACAGGACCTGTGAGCTAGTGATGGGAGAACCTCCAAAGGGCTGGGGTCCAGCTAAGCACCCAGAGTTTCGGATGTATATCTGCAGCAATGGAGGCCACCATAAGACCCTGGCAATCCCCTCCCGCCACTCAACCCACCTGCCTATCAGGCTTCTCCCCACCTTGCAGTGAAGTCTCAGGGGTTTCTACTCCCCCTTCTCTCCCGGCATGCTTAGGGGGAAGCCTCTATCCATCAATGTATTTTGGCCCCTACAAGCTAGGGCCACCGCTCCCCCCTGCCAATGGACTCTTTGTCCCACTTTTTCTCCTCCATCTGATTCACGGTGTGAGATCCTGCCCCAATGTAGTCAACGGTAGCTTTGCCTTTGATTTCAGTGGGTCCAGAATTTCACCCTTTGCCTCCTCCCAACTGATGCTGTCCCCCAGATGGATTATGCCCCTTTCACCTTCCCAAATGTGTTCCCCCTCCCCCGCTAAAGGAGAATCCAGGTGAGGGAAGCAGAAGGTCCAGGCTGTGGGGAGGAACCTCCAGAAGAGGGAAGAAAGAGACAGACTCAGGTTTGGGGAAGGGAGGGAGCTGGTATATGGCTCAATAACACCCAGCTGGTACATGGCATTTTTATCAGTAGACCTCAAAGCACTTTACATTATTGCCATTTTACAGGGGGGGAACTGAGGCAGAGCTTGATGACGTGACTTGCCCAAGGTCACCCAGCAAGCCAGTGGCTAAGCCAAGAATAGAACCCAGGTCTTCTTTGTTTCAGTCAGTGCTCTGCCCACTAGGAGAAGGGAGCAGGGACATTCAAGGGAGTGCAGGTAAGAGCAAGGGGGACAGAGATGATGCTGTGGCAAGCAGAGAGAAGAAGGGAAGGCGGGAGGCAAACAAACCCGGGAGATAGAAGAGGGTGGAGGTAACACAGTGTGGGGCAAATGAGAGACAGGACAGGGATGGCGAGGAAGAAGAAGCAGCTTTTCAAAGAAAGGAAAGGAGAAGGAATTGTTTAATAAAGGAATAAAGTCCAACTAGCGAGGAATGGTTAAAAAAATGTCAGGCTGACATTATGGAAAAATTAACACACCAATTACATGCCCAGCAAACTAGACCGAGAACAAATAGATAGTTAGATATTTGGTTACCTTTTATTCAATACTCCGACAAAGTACATTCACCTGCCAAAAACAAAAACACACCTGTCCAATTTTTGTGATGATTACCATTTGATAGACGTGCCTGGGCTGTTCAATGTGTGTAATCAACGATTTCACTCGATTCAATCAAATCACTAGAAACGACGTGTCATAGGTGTTGTAAAGATGCTCTGTTATATGGTAAACACCCTGTTAAAGAGAGAGATCTGATAACTACAGTCCCGGATAACGTCTCTTTCAACAAAAGCTCACTGTTGTAATGATTCTTGTTTTGTTTCTGATGGTTGTATGGCAAGGATTTGTAACCCTGTTAACGATTCCTAAATTAAAAAAATAGGAAAAAAATGTAATAAAGAGCAGGAAAAAGCCAGTGGGACTTTAGATGGATAGAATGAATCAGGTGGGAGGAGGGGGAAGATAGGCTGGAAGGAAAAAAGCAAGAGAAGAACACACAGCCATTTGATTCAACTTTTTTAGATCAGTGTATTTCATTTAATACATTTATGCTCTGATGTCTCGTTGCATTTCTCTAGCAGATGTACCCAATAGCCCTGTACGTCTTGGGAGAAAGGCCGAGCGGCCACTAATATCGCTGGGTTGTGCAGTTCAACTGGTAGAGAAAACGACACAGGGAAATAACCTGAGATTCCCCAGAATGCACATGCCTTTGTGTTTCAATGCTCGGACTGGATTTGCATTAAAAACAGTTTGGGGTGTTTTTTGTCCGCCCCCGCCTCCCATTTTCAGGTTATATAACTGCTGCCATGAAGCAGCCTGCAAATCCCGCTAGATGGCAGGCTGTCTCTTTCCCTTTCCACATATTTTTCTTCTTCGCAGACATTACTGTTCTTTCCTTCCCTCGACCCCCCCTCCCCAGGAATGGGGCCTCTTCGGTTTTCAACATTCCTGTTTTTCTGGACTACACAGCCTGCGCCAACGTCTCCACGCTGGGGTGCCTCCCAGGAGGGGCACTTGCAAACCCAGAAAGTCCCATAACAGTTGAAACGGATTAGACATTCCTGTGAGCTTTCGCTGCCCCTCGCGCTTTCTTCCCCGAAGAGAGAATCATCTTTTATTTTATTTTTTTTGGTAAGAGCCTGCCTTTTCCTGGCCTAGTATTAGATGCATTGAAAACACACAAACACCCCCCCCCCCCCCCCCCCCCCCCCCCCCCCCCCCNGCAGAGAGAATCATCTTTTATTTTTATTTTTTTGGTAAGAGCCTGCCTTTTCCTGGCCTAGTATTAGATACATTGAAAACACACAAACACACCCCCAACTCAGGACACAAGCCAGTCTGAAACGACAGCCGTGCTAGGTTCACGGACCACATTGTCTAGAATACTGCACAAATGGTGACAGTAGCTGCCCCTTTAATGCTCTCATCACAATAATGGAAAGGTTACATCTGTCTCCCCATGCATCTTGCCCTGTGTTAAACTGGGGTCAGGCCGTGTCAGCTGCCTTGGCTGGCCTGAGGATCTATAGGGCTCTGAGACAAGCCAGGCATGTGGGCGCCTGAAGCAGACGCTAGCAAAGTGTGGGGGAGGAGGGTTTGGCAGCAGTCGGATGGCCCCACTGTCATGGGGGAGGTCAGGAGTATTTTGTCATTTGGGAGCGTGAATCCGTCTGGATGTTACCAGCAGGGAAGTGAATCAGGGAGCTAAGGCTCGGGGATGGTCTGGATCTTTATCTTGCTGGGCCAGGAGGCTGGGGAGGCTGATGGGATGGGAGGGACTCCCAAAAGTGTCGTCGCATGCTTGGAATGTGGCTACAATGAAGGATGGAGAATGAACCAGTTTACATAAAATAAGAACTGACTCACCATACTAGTTTTTCTCCCCTGCTGTTAATAGCTTCTCTTAATTAATTAGCCACTTACAGTTGGTATGTCTACTTCCACCTTCTCATGTTCTCTGTATGTATAAATATCTTCTTTCTGTGAGTTCCATTCTATGCATCCGAAGAAGTGGACTGTAGCCCACGAAAGCTTATGCTCAAATAAATTTGTTAGTCTCTAAGGTGCCACAAGTACTCCTGTTCTTTTTGCTGATACAGACTAACACGGCTGCTACTCTGAAACCAGTCTAGAAAAGATTTTGACATGCTTCTGAATTCCCTCCTTTCGTGCAGAAATACCAAAACACCAGTTCCTGGCCCCCTGGTTGAAAATAGGAGTTGCTGGAAAAGCGATAAGAAATCCTGTTTTCTTGTGATTTCTGCCAGGCCAGTTTCTACAGGGCAGAAGTTCAGATGAACTTTTGAGAAGGGTCCAGCCTTTCGTATGCTTTCCCAAACTGAATCACTGTCAGGTTTGCTCATCGCCACTTACATGAGCATAAACCACCAATGTATGCAGGGTTTTAGCTCCAATTTCTGGTTTTAAATGTCTTTTCTAGCCTTTAAGGTTGCAAAATTAAATTTCTGAATGTGAAACAAGTTTAAACAGTGCAGTTTCACCTTCCCGAGTCTGCAGATTGGCAGCACTAGTGCCTCTGCTGCTGCTCAGAGATTTACCAAGGAGTGGCAGTGTGAACTGAACATCACTTTGGTTTGGTATTCAGAGTTCTACAGGCATCAGTAAAATTGTCAAGAATCATGCCATTTCCCCCCTACTGATGCTTGTGAATAGTGATAGAGGCACTCGTGCTGTCTGTCTGCAGACTCAGGAAGATCTCACTGCACTGAGTTTTTATTTATGTACTGTTATATTAGTGTCTTATTGTTTCTTTGTGTTGCCCCAGTGGTCTGTCTGTTATCCACCTGTTGTCTCTTGTCTTAGATTGTAAACTGTTTAGGGCGGGGCCTGTCTTTTTGTTCTGTTTGTACAGCACCTAGTACAATGGGGCCCTGGTCCATTACTACTAGACACTACAGTATAATATAATATATAGAGCCCACTCCTGGAGCTATTCAGGGAGAGGAGGCCCTTAAAAAGCTAGGTTGGGGGACAGATTAGCAGAGATCCCGTCAGGGCTGGAATCAGAAGTGGAGATGTGGAGAGGCCAGAGAAAATTTCTTATTAAATCCAGCATCTAGTGCGGAGGTTTCAAATTGATCAGACACATTATTCTTCTTCTTTATTATATATACAGAAGCATCTAAGGGCCTCAGTCTGGGATCAGCACCCCCTTGTGCTCGGTGCTGTACAAACACAGAACAAAGAGAAGGATCCCTGCCCTGAAGGGTTTACAATCTAAGGAGGACAGCCACTATCCCGAGGCTGAATGGGAGGATGAAAGCCCCAAGCAGGGTTCAGGGGCACATCCCTGTACCAGAGCCAGGATTATAAAACTCTGCGAGGGTATGATGCTGCGTGTTTTCATGGTGTGTCTGAGAGTGATGGAGTTTGCAGCTCCCTATATTGCACTGTAGCAGGTCACTACTCATCCTGCTGTTCACGCTGTTCGCCCATGCTGGATATTATCCCAACTGCCCCCCCCCCCCAGGGGACTGACCTTTATTAGTACTTAAATAGCTGACGTAAACCTCTCCCCGAGCTTCCTCTTAAGTCTGGCTCTTCCTGGGGCTTCTCCTTGCAGGACCTCTCTTCTCTGGGCCCCCAGGCATTGATCCAGCAGAACGCTTGAGCACATGTTTAACTTCAATGGGACCATTCACATGCTTCAGTGCTAAGTTGGATCAGGGCCCCAGCTCCCTCTTGCCCCAGAGAGACTCTCAACCTCGTGTACTCCAGCGTTGGAGCCAATGTGTCTCCCCTGATCTGGCAGCAGGTGACTCAGCCAAATTGGCCTACGGTTCCGTGCCACGTCCTAGAAGCTGACCCCCACCACCTGCACGTAAGCAGGAACGTCGCTTATTAACTAATATGCAGGATGTGCAATGTACATTAACGGTGCCTGTGAGGACCTTGAGTTTCCCCACCTCTGCCTTGCTATTATGCTTGAGGCAACACCTGGGATGGACGCATCGCTTCTAGGGTTCAGAGGGCAGCTCGGTCTCCATGGCCCATTCCATCCTTGGCATCTCTGATTTGTCTGCCAGCAAGAGGGTCAGCTAATACTTACGTAGCCAAGGGTGCCAATTAATACTGATATAGGCCTAGCTGCCAAGAAAGGTGCCCATTGCACGTACAAATAAGGATCTCTAAGAGCTTTACAAACATGAATAAATGTCAGGGTCCGTGATCTGACACCTGTTCCCGAGGCACTGGGCTGAAGCTAACAATTCATTGCAACATAGGCAGATCGCTACGGGCCTGGCCTGGATTGAAACCAGTGACCTCCAGATGAGAGCTGCTGTGTCCTGTTGCCAAGCCCCCATTCAGTCTCCCCCCTCCTCCCTTTTTTTTTTTTTGGACCACATGAGAGCTCCATCTAATTGAAATGCTGGGGGGGTTCCAATCCCTCGCAGTGTAATGAATTTAAATTCTGCAAAGCCTAACGCAAGGAATTCAAATGCATATTGGCAAGGGGTCTTTTATGGATGCCTTGCAGAGCATATTAAAAATAATTTAAAACGTACATTCCTGTATTCATGGCTCTGGGCTCAGGCACTTTTCAATTATTCAGGGCTGAGTTTTAATTGTAAGACTTTAGTTAAGACAAACTTTTTAAGCGAGACGATATAAAGTGCCCCTCCTCGTGTGCACGGCCTCAGAACGCTGCCCAAGGGCATTCGAGAGAGAGCGGATTTACGCACACTGCAGTGAGCCCGGCCTTGCTGTTCTGCTGGTTACAGGGGGGCAGGTTATGGAGGTGAGTCACCCAGTAAGACCCACCTTTGTAAAGTGCTTTGGAATTCTCAGATGCCAGGCACTATAAATGTGCCAAATACAATTGTTCCTCTCCGTTGCGCCTTCAGGCTTCTCCAGCTCACTCCTCCTGTCCTGTCAGTTATCTCTTTCCCTGCACTGACTTCTGACTCCCTGCCATCTCCCGGCCTTGAATGCTAGTCAAGAAGGAGAGCCTGGGCAGCTGGCATACATCCTTCACAGCAGACAGGCCGGGTTCGAGGACTGGCAATGGACAGCATCTCCAGGCTGCTGGGATGAATCTGACCCAGGCTGGGAGTGTCTGAAAGCTGCTAATAGCTGCTGGCTCTTTGGTGGCCAGCGTGAAGAGCTGGTGACCTCCTAGCAGACAGGTTGCCATCGATGAGTGCTTCAGCAGAGATGTCCGGGGGCCAGCTGACACAGAGACAACCTTCCTTCTACTCCTAGAGGGGATGCCTTCAACCTGGTGTGGCCCCAAGCCCTAGAAAGGAGCGAGATGCGAGCTGTGAGCCTGCGCAGGACCCAGGGGGTTGCTCACACAAAAGACCAGCCTGGCAGCATTGCTGTGCACTGGGAAGATTATGCAGGCAAAGCGGGTACCAGGCAGCATTTGCTCTGCTTGTTCTGTGACCAGAGACAGACACAGTCTCCTTGTCTGACAATCTGGCTCTTTTCTTCAGCACTTAGCAAAGAAAGTCAATACTTTCCCTGCAGTCATTCTTGCTCATGCCTGGGAGGACGGAGCAGGCCACCGTACACCAAACAGCACCTCCACCACTCACAGTGAGCACAGGGCCAGTTGTGGGGGGCACTAGGACTATAGGGACTTCAGGACTCCTAGATGGCAATGTCTCTCTATATGCTTTCCAATCAGGGTGAAATCCTCCTCCACGATGCATGTGGAGGATCACAGCTGCCCTGCTCTGTCCGAATGCCGGGGACAGCAAAGGAGCTGAGATCCATTGAGGGGGGTCGCAGAGGCAAATTCTGCCGTCACCGTTGTTATTTAAGACTGTCATTCGAATCAGGTTCTGGGTGGATGGCGTGAATGTAGGCACAGACACCGACCTTTATTTTTCCCGGTGGGTGCTCCACCTCCACTCTGCCCCAAGGCCCTGCCCCCACTCTGCCCCTTTCCCCCGAGGGCCTGCCCTTGCTCCGCCTCTTCTGGCCCCTGCTCCACCCTCTTCTGGCCCCGCCCTCACTCTGCCTCTTCCCACCCCTGCTCTGCCCACTCCCCCGAGCGCTTCCTGCCAGCCACCAAACAGCTGATCAGCGGCTCCCCCAAACAGCTGTGGCTGGTGGATGCTGGGCACCCACTATTTTTTTCCATAGGTACTCAAGACCTGGAGTACCCCCAGAGTCAGTGTCTATAAATGTAGGACATTCATACAGTGGCAGAAGATACACATTCCAGGAGGTGCCTGGGTAATGGAGATAGCCTGAGCCATTTCAGGTCCTCTTCTCGGACCGAACACAGAGGGATGCTATGGACTGTTCTTCCATTTCCGGAGCTTGCACCTGCACAGGCCTGCAGAGCTGAGTTCTCTCCCGCATATTACTCAACATCTGCATGGCACCAATAGGGAACACAGGCTGCAGGGCCAACGGTATGCAGCTGACACCCACCTACAGCTCCCGTCTGTCAAACAGCACCATCTCCCAGCTCTCTCCATACTAGCTGGAACCAGCCCTGGAAGAGCAGCAGCTGGCTAAAGCCAGATACAGTCACTATCCTGAGGAAGTGACAATCTTTTGTTCTGTGTATGTACAGCACCTAACGCAGCGGGGCCCTGATCCTGAATGGTGTCTCTAGGCACGAGCGCAATACAAATCAGAAATAATCATTACAACTGGCGAAGGGATAAAAAGGAAAACAGAATTGCCCACTGCTTGATTTTTTTCAAATTCCTATTTGTTGTGCTTATTCTTTTTTTTTTTTAAGCTCGTCACTGAGTTTGGGGCTTCCACCCCATACCTGTCTTCACGAGCAGAAGATTGATAGTTCTGCCTACAACCAGGCACCAAGCCTGATCCAGGTCACCCCCGACCTCACCCTTGTTATTCCCCTGCAGCGCCTCTTCTGAGGAGAGACGAGCCTGTTACGTCCTAACTGAGACACAATCTTGTCTAGTGGACAAAGCACTGGACCAGGACTAGGAACTTCTGAATAGAGTTGGGCAAAATTTGTCAGCTGAAACTTTTTTTGGCAAAAAATACAGATTCAGCAACACCGAAACATTCCATAAATTAGCGTCAATTTTGCTGAATTCTTCATTTTGAAAAAAAAACTGAAAAAAATCGAAATGTTTCACTTCAATATTTTCAAAATGCAACATGTCGATCTTTTGCTTTCAAATGAGTTTTTGATATAAATATTTCCTTTAATTTTATTTTTAAAATCCACAAACATTTAAAATATGATCAAAATTGAAACAAGACATTTCATTTCACCAGGAACAGTTTTTTTCTTCAACTTTTTGAAATAGCTGACGAACTGAAAAATTCATTATTTGCCCAGTTCTACTTCTGAATTCTAATCCAAGCTCTATGGTTTTGAGTAATCTACTTAATCTCTCAATTCCCTCAGTTGATGTAAATTAGCGGAACACCATTGAATTAATTAATTTAATTACAACAACCAAGGATCCTGCACTCTGTGCCCAAGTTTCCCCATCTGTGACATGCAGGGTATACTGACCTGCCTATCCATCTCACAGAGATGTTGTAAAGATTAACTAGTTAATGTTTGCAGCATTGCCAGTTTTTGCTATTTTATCATGAGTCTCACAATATTTGGTATTTTTCTTCAAGTTCTGGCTCTTGGAGTCACATGATTAGGTAAAAATCTCAGCTTTCATTAAAAAGCAAAGGAAGATTCTCTAGTCCTGCTGCTTACAGAGAACAGTTGAAGGTGTGACCGTAAAGGTTCAAAACCAAAGACACAACCCCGAAAGAATGTTATTTAAAATGAACAAACCCATGGTCATGTTTTCTAAAGGTCTAGAAAACATGACCTATGAGGGAAGATTGAAAAAATTGGATTTGTTTAGTCTGGAAAAGAGAAGACTGAGAGGAGACATGATAACAGTTTTCAAGTACATAAAAGGTTGTTACAAGGAGGAGGGAGAAAAATTGTTAGTCTTAACCTCCCAGGATAGGACAAGAAGCAATGGGCTTAAATTGCAGCAAGGGCGGTTTAGGTTGGACATTAGGAAAAACTTCCTAACTGTCAGGGTGGTTAAGCACTGGAATAAATTGTCTAGGGAGGTTGTGGAATCTCCATCATTGGGGATTTTTAAGAGCAGGTTGGACGAACACCTGTCAGGGATGATCTAGATAATACTTAGTCCTGCCTTGAGTGCAGGGGACTAGATTAGATGACCTCTCGAGGTCCCTTCCAGTCCTATCATTCTATGATATTTAAACCAACCCATCTCATGATATTTGAACTCTGGGGGTTGGCTGTACCGCGTTTGCACTCATTACTGAATACCTTAGCAAAAGTGCCAAGGAGTCTACTGCACGGGAGTTTTGCTATAGGAAAGGAGGCCCTCTAGAGACAGCATGAGATTTCCATACTTGTTGCACTTCATTTGATCATAAAGATACATCGGAACCTCGCCCTAATTAAAAAAAAAAAATAATCTTCAGAAATGGTCCAAAATACTACAGCTGACAATAACCTCTGTGTAGCTCCAAAGCTTGTCTCTTCCACCAACAGAAGTTTCCTAGGTGCCGACTCGGTGGGTGCTCTGGTCAGGGCCGGCGCAACCCATTAGGCGACCTAGGCGGTCGCCTAGGGCACAAACATTTGAGGGGCGCCGGCGCCCCGGCCGGCCGTGGAAATTTGGGGGCGGGACCTTCCGCCGCCGCTGTTGGGGGCGGCATTTCGGGGGCGGGACCTTCCGCCGCCTAGGGCGCCGGAAATGCTAGCGCTGCTACTGGCTCTGGTGTTTTGTTTTGTTTTTGCTTAAGGTGATCCTGAAAAACGCTTCATGTTCCAGGCTAAGATGCCATTAAGCCCTTTTTAAGGGGACGTTCTGAGTCACATTTATACATGGGAATCAAAAGGAAGATATTGTTAACCTTTGCATAGACTGTATATGGATGTACCTGTCATGCCCCTGCTCTCTTGCATCTAGCCAGGTCCCTGGGTAGATATGCATGACAGTCACTCCATTATTAGAGCATCCAATTTAAATCAGGCCCTGCTGGAAGGCAGAGCTGGAATTTGTTTCACTCTACAGTCCTGGTTTTGGTGCCATTCACAGCTTCCCAGTAAGCGAAGCCTTCCTCAAGGCCAGCAGTTGCAGCAATCACTCCTCTCCTGCTCCCTCCTTTCTCTCCTCTCTGCACCATGCACTAGGATGCAAGGAAATCTCGCTCATGCTTTTGTTTTGAACAAAGGTCTCTCGAAATTGCAAATCGGAATCATAGCACCTAGCCCTTCTATAGCACTTTCTAGACATAAATCTCAAAGTGCTACCTAAAGGAGACAAGTATCAGTACTCCCACTTCACAGATGGGGAAGGCGAGGCACAGAGTGGTGATGTGTCTGCTGGTGGGAGCACTAGAACAGACAAGGTGTTTTAAGCAGTGTGTCAGGAACCCTGTTCAGAATAAGTCTACACTCAGATCTTTTCTACACTCTTACCAGCAGGAGTAGCAATGGTGGGAAACGTTAAAGATAATGTCCCGGCTTAGACAAGGCTATTGTAACAGCCTGGGCATGGGCGGCCAGGCCTAGTGGGCGGAGCTGGAGTCAGAAGTCAGGAATCAGAGCCGAAGTCAGTAACCAGATCCGGGGCCAGAGCAGAATTGAGCAGGACAGGAACAAAACAGAGCAGGGTAAAGATATGGCATTGCTAACAGCTGAGGATCCACCTAGTTGCACAGACAACTTCCTGGTGTCCTTTCCAGGCTTAAATAGTGTCCCTGGACCAATCAGGGACCCTGGGAGCGCTGCCAATCAGGCCTCCTGTGGCCGGTACATCCTGTGGTGCTCGGACCCACAAGGCTCACAGCCTATGACTCAGTGCCCTCCCAGAGCTGTTGAGTGGTGGTGTAGATGTGGTCGTCACGCAAGGACCAGCAGCCCTCTAGGTTCTAAACCAATGGCTCCTTGCAGCTATAGTTGGGAGATGGGATGGTACTAAAAGGCCATGTGTCTGACGAAGTGGGTATTCACCCACGGAAGCTTATGCTACAATACGTCTGTTAGTCTATAAGGTGCCACAGGACTCTCTGTTGCTTTTTACAGATCCAGACTAACACGGCTCCCCCTCTGATTACTAAAAGGCCTGTGATATTTAGCATGTTGATTCCACATTTTTTTAAATCATCTGTTGAGCTGATGCTTCCCCTCGGTGTAACTTTGGGGTTGTTCAGCATTCGAATCTAGGTCCAGATCCCAGTTTTGCTAAAGAATCCAATCTTTCTCACAGGCTGAACCAACAGCTTGGATCCAGTCACCCCCTGGGCTATTTGAAATCTGGAATTGAGCTTTATAGCTTGAGCCCATCTCTAATTATGTGGAGTTTGTTTACATTAGAAATCAAACAGTAAGCATGAAGTGTTCCACAGGCAGAGTCCATAAATCATGGTCCTGTTCATCTATCTCCTAGACTACAGAGACAGCAATAAAGAATAAAAGAAGGGTTTGGAGTCTGTAGAAGAAATCGAGGAGGAAATGTATGAAATATTGTCCAATGGCTCTCAGAGGGATGTATCTGTAGCCGCCTGTCTTTAGCCTGAAGAACAAACAGAGTAAAATCAGAGCCAGCATGGGTATGTCTCATCCAGCTGGGAATCACATCCCTGTGTACACATTCCCTGTGTCTCAGTCCCATTATTGAAATGAGAATAACAGTGCTTCCCTGCCTCACAAGAGACTTGTGATGATAAATTAAAAAATGGTTCTGATATTATAGTGATGGGGCCAGCTAAGTATGTAGGCCATACTAACAAGATGGGGGAGTCTATCCTGGGAAGCAGTGACTCTGAAAAACGGGGGGTAATGGAAGATAATCAGCTGAACATGAGCTCTCAATAGACATTGTGGCCAAAAGAACTAATATGATCCTGGGATGCATAAACAGGGGAATCTCAAGTAGGAGTAGAGAGGTTATTTTACCTCTGTATTTGGCACTGGTGTGACCACTGCTGGAATCCTGTGTCCGGTTCTAGTGCCCACAATTCAAGAAGAATGGAAAGGGTTCAAAGAAGAGCTATGAGAATGATTAAAGGATTAGAAAACCTGCCTTATATTAACAGATGCAAGGAGCACAATCTAGTTAGCTTAACAAAGAAAAGTTATGGGGTGACTTGATTACAGTCTACAAGTTCCCCCCTGGGGAACAAATTTTTAATAATGGGCTCTTCCATGTAACAGTGAAGGTACAACACGATCCAATGGCTAGAAGTTGAAGCTAGACAAATTCAGACTGGAAATATAGTGTAAATTTTCTATAGTGGGAATAATTTACCATTGGAACAATTTACCAAGGGTCGCTCGTGGTGGATTCCCCATCACTGACCATTTTTAAATCAATATTGAATGTTTTTTCTAAAAGATCTGCTCTAGGAATTATTTTGGGGAAGTTCTCTGGCCTGTGCTATACAGGAGGTCAGACTAGATGATCACAATGGTCCCTTCTGGCCTTGGAATCTATGAATCTAGGTAAAATAAGGAAGCCAGGTCCCTCACCCAGAAGTGCCTGTGTCCACTACACCTGGCTACAGGCAGCACCACATGAAAGAGTTTTCTTTCACTTTCGATTTCCTGGCCTTTCTCTAACCCTCTAACCACACTCACCAGCAACCCAACTATTGGGGAAGAGGAATCCTTACAGTATATATTTATATTATATACGGTAACATTTTCAAAGACCATCTAAATCATTAGGAGCCCATGTCCCATTGAAAGCCAATGGGACTTAGTCCCTAATTGACTAAGATGCTTTTGAAAATTTTACCCACAGACCATGATATAATGGGTATTACATATGTAACCCCTGCTCTACTGCCTTAACAATGTGGGATCTGATTCTGATCTCACATCAGTTGTGTACCAGTGTAACAACCAATTCCACTAAAACCACTGCTGATTTACACTGCTGCAAGTGAGATCAGAATCAGGCCCCTGGGTTTGAAGGCTTTCACCAGTTTTCTTTCTGCCTCCTTCTGTTCTTTTCAGTCCTACCTTGAATGGTCCCTGACCATATATGCTAACTACTTACACTAAACAATCTGTTCCACTTTGCATTTTTCTGTGATGCTGGGAGTTCCTTTCCCAGACCTGAAGAGGAGCTCTGTGTGGCTCGAAAGCTTCTCTCTCTCACCAACAGAAGTTGGTCCAATAAAAGATATTCCCTCACCCACCTTGTCTCAGACTGACAGTCCTGTCCCTGACAGCTAAAGCACTGCTTTTTCCATAGGATTTGTATTTGTTGTAAGCCATCTCAGAAAAAGGGACAATTAGGCAATAAAGAACCTACAGTGTGTGCATTGGCAGAAACAGTACATCTAACTGCTGAGCACTGCCTAATGAAACTGGTGTCCCCTGATGCTTGCCTGGGTCAGATGCAGAGAGCGGATAGATATTGCAGAATAGCGTTCTTGGATCAATCTGAAATATTATGGCTAAAGCTAATATTGTTACTGTTTGGGATAACAATCCCAGATGGATAAAGTTAAAAACAATCTATGTGCATTCCATCCTGGTAATTTGTGATTCAGAGAATAATGTTGATCAGTAATGAATTGCCAAAGATGGTTAAAGATGCTTATTTTTACCTTGGCGATCAAGATACCACCTGGGGAAGAGTATCATACAAGCTTCAGCCTTTCTGGACTACCTTCCCCAAAGTGATTAAGGGTCTCTATATCATGTTGGCTTATTTCCCCCAATTTGAAGGAGAAGCGTAACAAAAATTAACGAGTTAACCATTTTTCACTGATTTATTATCAAATGTAAACGTGCATGTTCCACGCTTAGTATTAATTATTCATATTTCCCACAGGTATGTCAAGCACCTTGGAGAAAGAGCCTTTCTCGGAGCTGCTTACAGTGTAAGATCTCAGCCCCGCCGTTGGATCAGCACGGGTGGATGCTTATGCCAGTATGGAGTTGTCATAAACATACAGCTAAGGGTAGCATAAAATCCCTCCTTTACCTGTAAAGGGTTAAGAAGCTCAAATAACCTGGTTGGCACCTGACCAAAAGGACCAAGAAGGGGAGAAGATACTTTCAAATCTGTGGGGGAAGGTTTTTGTTTTGTGTTCTCTTTGTGTGTTCTCTCCGGGACAGCGAAGAACCAGGGCAGGGAAAATACATCTCCTAAAGCCATACCTGAACTAAGCATCTAAGATTACAAATTGTAAGTAATAGGAAGGAAATGCGTTAGATTATCTTTTGTTTTAGCTTGTGAATTTTCCCTGTGCTAAGAGGGAGCTTTATTCCTGGGTTTTTTTTTTTAACTTTAAAGTTTTGCCTAGAGGGGAATCCTCTGTGTTTTGAATCTGACTATCCTGTAAAATTACCTTCCATCCTGATTTTACAGAGGTGCTTCTTTTACTTTTTCTTTATAATAAAGTTCTGCTTTTAAGAACCTGATTGGTTTTTAGTGTCCTAAGAACCCAAGGGGCTGGTCTGTGCTCACCTTGTTTTCTCTCAAGCCTCCCCAGGAAAGGGGGTGAAAGGGCTTGGGGGGATATTTTGAGGAAACAGGAACTCCAAGTGGTCCTTTTCCGAAATCTTTGTCTAACTCACTTGGTGATGGCAGCAATACCGTTCCAAGGACAAGGAAGAATTTGTGCCTTGGAGAAGTTTGTGCCTTGGGGAAGTCTAAGCTGGTAGAGATAAGCTTAGGGGGTCTTTCACACGGGTCCCCACATCTGTACCCTAGAGTTCAGAGTGGGGAGGGAACCCTGACAGGAGTCCCACTGAAGTTTTACACTGGCAAAAAGAATTCGAATTCAGAATCAAGGCCTAAATATTGTCGTGACACAATGAGCAAGAATAACAAACAGAGATTGGGGCAAAGTAGGATGAGGATGTCATTCAGATCATTTTCTTGTCCATCATTTCAGCCCAGCTCAGATCATCCTTCAGTTCTCCTGGCTCTTATTCTCTTATCGAAAAGAAGAGGAGGAGCCTTTAACAGGCCCCTCTCACTGGGGGTGTGCCTCTGCCCCACATAGTGGCTGTGTGCAGAGGTCACTAAGGACTACAAATGAGCAGAGGATGGAAAATCCATTTCACAAAAGATTATGAAACTTGTTTAGATTCCGATTCAGAACAAAAGCTGAACATTTTGAAATTGTCTGGATCAATCTAAATGTATCATATCAATTTTGACTTTAAAAAATGGTATATTATCATATATAATATCATACACAATAAAAAAGTTCAAAATGAAAAATCAAAACATTTCACCCTGAAAATGTTGAAGTGGGGCATTTCAGCATTGCCGGAACTTTTCTCCCATTTTTTTCCTCTAAAACAAAATTTTGTTGAAATTGACACGATTTCGGGAAGCCGTTCCATGTCAATAGGACTTCATTTTCCAATGGAAAATGGTTCTGTCAAAGCTTTTCTGACCAGTTCAACTAAGAACCCTCCAGGCTCCTCAGGGTACATCTACAATGCAAAGAAAAACCCACCGTGCTGAGTCTTGGAATCCGGGTCAAGTGACTCAGGCTCGCGGAGCTCAAGTTGCAGGGCTAAAAATAGCAGTGTAGATGTTCCTGCTGGGGCTAGAGCCTGGTCTCTGAAACAGTCTCCAAGCCTGGGCTCCAGCCTGATGTCCTAGCCCTGCAAGCCTAAGTCAGTTGACCTGGGCTCTCAGTGCTGCAGGTTTTTCCTTGCAGTGTAGGGATTTCCCAACATGTCGGCATGGTGCAATGACCCATAAGATAGATGAGCATGCTCTGTATACTCACTGCTCTTGTCATAGGTTTCACCCCCACTCTGAACTTTAGGGTACAAATGTGGGGACCTGCATGGGAACTCGTAAGCTTAATTACCAGCTTAGATCAGTATGCTGCCACCACCCAAATATTGGAGTCATTTGGGAAACTCTGTCTTCTCCCCCAAAAACCTTTCCCTCCCAAGTACTATAACCCTTCCCTGGGTAGTTTTGAGAGACTCCTCCACCAATTCCCTGGTGAACACCGATCCAACAATCCTTGGATCTTAAAACAAGGAGAAATTAACCATCCCCCCTCCTTTTCCCCACCAATTCCTGGTGAGCCCAGATCCAACTCCCTTGGATCTTAAAACAAGGAAAAATCAATCAGGTCTCTAAAAAGAAGGCTTTTAATTAAAGAAAAGAAAGGTAAAAGAAAAACCTCTGGGAGATAGCATACAAGCTGATCTCACAGACAACAGATTTAAAACACAGAGGATGTTCCCCTGGGCAAAACTCTTAGTACATCAAAAAATAGCCAATTTGATTATACCTATAATGCCCAAGACAGGTTACAAAAGAAAATAAACATAAGCTAATTCCTTCACTAAATACTCACTACCCTGTTTGATTCCTGATTCCTTTTCCTCTCCGGCCAGAACTGAAACTGACCCAAGACAAAGGGAACTTCCCTCCTTCCTTTTGAAATATCTTGTCCCCCCATTGGTTCCTTTGGTCAGGTGTCAGCTAGGCTAGGTGAACTTCTTAACCCTTTACAGGTAAAAGAGGCATTAACCCTTAACTATCTGTTTATGACAGCTCTGAACATATGTTTGCATCTTCTTAGCCTTGAGGAGGTTCAGCTTAGGACAACTGGGGTGGGCAGGGTTTGTGGCAATACACAGGCATGGGAAGCAGAGCTTAAATTAAAATTGCCTGGAGGCGTCTCTAATTGATACCAGGGGAAGTAAGTTAATAAGGCAGCACCCAGCTAGCCCAAGAATACAGGGAGTGGAAAGGTCACAGCCACTTTTGCCAGCTGCCCCAACCACAGAGATGGAGTAGCTGAGAATCAGGCCCTGTGTTTTAAGTGAATAAAATGGGGACTGAGCCCTATAGAAAATCTGTAACATATCCATGGTGCTGCCTCCAACTAGATTTCCAAAGCTTTCTGTGTGGGGTCTAATAAACTTCAGTGGTTTCTCTTTCATTCTTATCTATTCAGTGGGCATTTCTTTCCTCATTGGTTATGGGTGCAAAAGGGGAGGTTGGCCCAATGGCCAGTCACATTCAGCTTACCCCATCGGCTGGCGATGAAGCGGGGAGGGGGGGAGTCATTCGTTTTCTCTCAGGCCCCAAATCCCCTGCGCAACGTGTGTGCTCTCTTCCAGAAAATACGGTACGTATTCAGCCTAAAAATGTCAGGCTGATCTCATGACAGAGGTTGGCCTGCATTCCTCACCTCTGACACAACCCGCCGGGAGTGTACTTGCAGAAAAAACACAAACAAGATGTACTCGCTGAGCGACTGGCGAGCCGGCATCTGGCAGATGTGCTTACAGTAAAACAGCCCTGGCACAACCCCAGACGTTTGTCTCGTTTAAGGCACAGCCCAACCCACCCTAGCTAGGACGAAACCACAGGGCTGATGGCAGTAACAAAGCGCTCCTTTCTCCCCCTCACCGGGCAATGGCAAAACTTGTATGCAATCCCCTCCAAATGCAACCTATTTCTCCCTTCCACTCACCACTCTCCCCGGCATACTTCCGACAGGCACCGAGAATTGGGGGTGGGGGGTGGGGTCATACACTTTTCTGTACGGTCACCTCAGCAGAAATCTGAGCTCTCCCCTGGGTTGTTTCACCTGCAAACTTGTTGAGGACATTTTGAAAGATCTGTGAAACTTTTTGATCTCTTTGGGACAGCTCCATTTCTGAGTCCACGCTGGCGCCAGCCCGGGTGCAGACAGCCAAGAGAGTAGGCTTGTGTACATCACAGGCCACAGAACCTCACCCACCCGCTCCTGTAATAGACCCAGGACCTCTGGCTGAGTTACTGACATCCTCAAATCATGGTTTAAAGACTTACAGTTACAGAGTTACACATAGGTGCCGACTTCCCGTTTCCCGTGGGTGCTTGACCCCCCCTTTGCCCCCCAGCCCCGCCCCCACTCCACCCCTTCCATGAGGACCTGCCCCAGCCCCCATCCCAACCCCTTCCCCAAAGTCCCCACCCCAACTCCACCCCCTCTCTGCCCCTATTCCAACTCCTTCCCCAAATCCCCGCCCCAGCCCCGCCTCCTCCCCTGAGCGTGCTGGGCAGGAAGCACTGGGAGGAGCGCGGATGCGGCGTGCTCGGGGGGGAGGAGGGGAGCTTGGCTGCCGGTGGGTGCAGAGCACCCACTAAGTTTTCCCTGTGGGTGCTCCAGCCCCGGAGCACCCACAGAGTCGGCGCCTATGGAGTTACAGAGAATCCGCCATTTACTCTGGTTCAAACCAGCTAGTGACTCGTGCCTCACGCTGCAGAAGAAGGCGGAAACCTCCCAGGGTCTCTGCCAGTCTGACCTGGGGGAAAACTCCTTCCCAACCCCAAATGAGGCATTCAGTTAGACCCTGAGCATGTGAGCAAGACCCACCAGCTCCCATTGACTTCACATAGCAGGAGTTGGGGCTGCTCCTCACCTTTCATGACCTGGCCTTCTGTTTGCCTGAGCTATAGCCATAACAGAACCGGTAACGTTATTGGCAAAGAATCGACTCCCCTAAACCATGGCAATGACCTGTTTTCACTTCTGTTTCACAAAGCCTCTTTCCAGGAAAGAGACATTAGAACATTCAGTCACCAGGCTGAATACCCTTTGGCGCTAAGTATAATATAAATCAGGGAGTCATCCTCAGACGCTAGGCAGGTTTGGTTTGGCTAAGAAACACACCAGTTGAGATGCTCACTCAGACTTTATCTGAAGCTCTCACACCAGATTGCCAGCCCAGTTTTGCAGCCTCAGGGGAATCAGAGAAGCAATAATCCAGTTTCAAATCCATTCTCAAGACTTTAAAAAAAAACAAAAAAAACACTCTCCGCCACATATTTCAACATTCAAAAAAGACACAAGGAAAAGCCTTTGATTAAACTTTCAAGAAATCCGCCCCGCCCCCTTTTGTCACCAGCCATTCAGCCGTCAAAAGGTTTGGATTTTTGAAACGGATGAATTTTCACAATTAAAACAAAAAGAAAACACATTTTCGAAAAAGTTTTCACAAAATTCCCTCCCAGGCCAACTCTAACCTCTACTGCGCTCCAGAGTCTTTTATTGTTCTCTGGACCCAAATCGTTAGCCAAAATTATGGGAGCTTGCAGGTTGTTTCAGTGAGGAGGGGAAATTGATGAAAGAGTCAGGTCTTTCTTTGATGCAATCCTATTTGTATAGAAAGGATGTCCACAAAGTCCTTGTTTCCCTGAACACAGCAGGAAGCAAACAACAGGAGAGAGTTTCTTTGCTCACAATTCCAAGCCTGTTTCCAGCCTGCACGTCACCCAAAAGCTCATTTTCTTAGCTTTTCTCAGGGCCATGCTCCCAGTCTTGTTCCAGCTGTCCCCTTTGCTTTCTGCTGCTTCTCTCTCAGCTTCGCCCATGTTTCTGTTGCTTCTGTCCCCTACACACAGACAAGTTATTCAGTAATACCCAACCCCCAGTGGAACCCCGCCATGCACATAGTTCGGATTCCTGCACGTGACCCTGTTTTGGGTGGTGGCTTATTGTTTCCCTATCTATTCCAAAAAGGAGCTTAATTGTTTTTTCTATCTTTATGCTGAATAAAGTGGTTATACCCACCAGCTTCAACAAAGTTTAATCCAACCCCCAACCCCTCCCAGAATAACAACATTATTATTTATTTGTATTGTGGTAGCACCTAGAAGCCCCAGTCATGGGCCAGGACCCCATTGTGCTAGGTGCGGTACAAACACAGAACAAAGGAGACAAACCCTGCCCCGAAGAGCTTTCACTCTAAAAATAAGACAAGAGACAACTGGTGGATATGGACAGAGCACAAGGAAATAATGAGGCAACAATGGTCATTATTCCCTTGAGTCAAGTAAGAAAGATCCTCTTCGTCTGATAAACACCAAGTTTGTTTCTATGTAGAACATTTTTCAATACGCTCCCACCCAAGTATTTTCCTTAAATCCAAGAGATGCCTCATGTGCGTCCATTAGAATCACAGGCAGAAACAGTAGCCTATGGCAGTGGTTCTCAACCAGGGGGTACACGTATCCCTGGGGGTACACAGAGGTCTTCCAGGGGGTACATCAACTCATCTAAATATTTGCCTAGTTTTACAACAGGCTACATAAAAACCACTAGTGAAGTCAGTACAAACAAAACTTTCATACAATGACTTGTTTATACTGCTCTATATACGAGACACTGAAATGTAAGTACAATATTTATGTTCCAATTGATTTATTTTAGAATTATATGGTTAAAAATGAGAAAGTCGGCAATTTCCCAGTAATAGTGTGCTGTGATATGTCTGATTTTGTAAACAACTAGTTTTTAAATGAGGTGAAACGTGGGGGTATGCAAGACAAAGGAGACTCCTGAAAGGGATACAGTAGCCTGGAAAGGTTGAGAGCCTCTGGCCTCTGGCACCCAGGGAATGAGGCACACAATGAGTTAATGACCAGGATACAATCAGTTGTGTTGCCACTTTTCTTGAGCTTCATTGGAGATCAAAGTGCCAGCTACTGCTGTCAGCTAGAGCAAGAATTATGAAACCCGAAAGCTGTTCGCAATGAAAGACAAATATCAAAGACAAGTGCAGGAAAAGGATGCAAGTTGGGGACTTACCTCTGCCTGATGATGTGACTAAATGCCTGTTTCAGGCAGTGAAACTAAAACGGAGCTTTGCTGGAGCTACTGATCTGACAGCAATATCTGGCAATAACAACAACGAATGAAATGAACACAGAAAGGGGCATGCAGGTACTCCAGGGCTGTTTTATGGGGGTGAAAGGAAGAGAGACGTTTCCTTTTCAAGCCACAGGTGGCCTTCAAGCCACCCAGAGATAGTGCCTTTACTGGAGTCATTAGGCCGGATGACTGTTCTGCCTCAGGTTACAACATTCAAGCAATTGACACAAATTGACTATTGCACTTGGGGAGAAAATATAAAGGGGGCTGCACAGGGCTGGCAATTAAAAAGTCAGTCACTTCCTTGCAGAGGTAACTGGCAGCTGAGATACCTCACTCGGGGCCTGATCTTGCTCCCCTTGAAGTCCACAGCAAAACTCCCATAGACTTCAATAGTGTAAGATCAAGCCCTCACTTCCCTTGTCCGTCGAACAGGAAGTCACCGTGGAGTCTCAGACATCTGCAAGGTGACTGTGGGTGAAGGTTCTGGAGCAGCCTTCCAAGGGGAGCAGCGGGGGCAAAACACCTAACTGGCTTCAAAACTGAGCTTGATACGTTTATGGAGGGGGTGGTCCGATGAGAGAGCCTACAAGGGCATGTAGCCAATCTGCGACTGCTAGCAGCAAATATCTCCAGTGGCTGGTGATAGGAAGGCTCTGAGTTACTACAGAGAATTCTTTCCCAGGTGCCTGGCTGGTGGGTCTTCCCCACATGCTCAGGGTCTAACTGATCACCATAACTGGGGTTGGGAAGGAATTTTCCTCCAGGTCAGATTGGCAGAGACCCTGCAGGTGGGGGTTCTCCTTCCTCTGCAGCGTGGGACACAGGTCACTGGCAGGTTTAAATAATGTAGAGCTGACATAAACTCTAGTAAAAAGAACAGAGGTACTTGTGGCACCTTAGAGACTAACATTTATTTGAGCATAAGCTTTCGTGGGCTACAGTCCACTTGTACAGGATGGGACGGGAGGGGGCGTGGACACAATGGGGAGCACTAGAGAGGATTCTGGGCTGCTGCACAGCCCATAGACAGCCTACGTATATGTAGTGTGGCTCTAACTCAGGGGTGGGCAAACTTTTTGGCCCGAGGGCCACATCTGGCTGGGGAAATTGCATGCAAGGCCATGAATGTAGGGGTGTGGGAGGGGGTGCGGTGTGCAGGAAGGGGCTCAGAGCAAGGGGTTGGGGCAGAGGAGGGGTGCGGGGTGCAGAAGGGGACTCAAGGCAGGGGGTTGGGTGCAGGAAGGGTGCGGGGTGCGGCAGGGGGCTCAGGGCAGGGGGTTGGGGTGCAGGAGGGGTGCAGCAGGGGGTTGGGGTGCGGAGTGCGGCAGGGGCTTAGGGCAGGAGGTTGGGGTGCGGGGTGCAGGAGGTGTTCAGGGTGTGGGCTCCGGGCCAGCACCGCTTACCTGGAGCAACTCTGGAGTGGCAGTGGCGCACAGCGGGGCTAAGACAGGCTCCCTGCCTGCCCTGGCCCCATGCCGCACCGCGCAGCTCCCGGAAGCGGCCGGCACCACGTCCCTGCGGCCCCTGGGGGAGGAGGGGCAGAGGGCTCCGCGCGCTGCCCTCCCCTGCGGGTACCTCCCCTGAAGCTCCCATTGGCCACGGTTCCCCGTTCCCGACCAATGGGAGCTGCAGGGGGGCGGTGCCTGGAAGTGAGGGCAGCGCATGGAGCCCTCTGTTCCCCCGCCTGGGGGCCACAGGGACATGGTGCCAGCCGCTTCCAGCAGTGGCACGGGGCCCACGGCGCCATGGGGGTGGCAATCCTGCGAGCCAGATCCAAAGCCCTGATGGGCCAGATCCGGCCCGCGGGCCATAGTTTGCCCACCCCTGTTCTAAATCATACCGGTCTCCATCAACACCTGTCCAAGGGCATGTCTTGGTCTACCCCCTTGTTTTGTCCCTGTATTTTAATCTGCAACATTTACAGCATCACAACACACCTAGGATTACAGTAGCCGTGCAGCTAGGAGAATTCCACTTGACAAGGTTCCCTAATGACAGCGCATTGAAACTTCAAAGCAGCCCATGGCTGCATTTCTGAAAATCCAACCTTTATGTAGGTTTCTTCGAGGCCAGATCCAACCTGTACTAAAGTCAAGGGAAAGGCTCCCATTCGTTTCAATGGGATTCGGATGGAGCCCTCAGCTTGCCTCCCTTTTGATCATTTTGGCCCTGACAGAGATAGTATGAGAATATGGAAAGGATGAACTCTAAGAGGACGTATTCTTCAAATATTATACAGGAAGGACACAGACATGAAACTGCTCCTTACAATATGCCCTAGCAGTCTTTTCTTCAGCTCCACTGTTCCTGTTGTTGATTACAGAAATCCTTTCTATGCTATATCGGATCTTATACCGCACTCATCACCGTAGTGTCTGAAGTGCCTTCCAGCAGGGCATAAAGATGATTAATCTTGGGAGTAAAATGCTGCAGATTTGAGCTCCCCCTTGTAGCTGGAGATTGTGCGTTACAGCTCTGCAAGTATTTTGGCTTGGCCATCTGACCTAGGTGCCATGAGGTATGAACGGTCTCCAAGCAAGAGAGATGCAGGCAAACAAACATGGCATTTCCTTGTGTGTTTCTAAATCTAAGTGCACAGGTTGCTGAAGTCTCTCCTGGCCCCATGGGCTGGGCACTGGTCATATGGTGTTCCTGCATGGATGTATATTAATGGGGACACGTCTAAGGATCTAGACCCGATCCTGGCAGCTGATGAGTGCCTCCCAGGATCTCATCGGTAGGCAGGATCAACCATCTGGATGCATTACCTTCTCAAGTATCACTGACAGACACCTAGCTGGCTCCTATCGTGAGACCAAGACAAGGAATTATCCAACTCCCAACCTCTCCCCAGGACTGTGGGAGGTATAGATATAATTAGTGGTCTGTAGAGCCTCTTTAGTTTACTGGCCCTTCAGTGCATAGATGGTGAAGTGCCTCCATTTTCTGACAAAATCCTTACTCCCATTCACACCACAGAGATACAAGCAGAGACTTCTTGTTAGTCAGCCAACTGTTTGGTATTGGGTCTGAAACATCCATACCAGTAGGTGGCAGAGTAGCAACACACACAAGGTGTGAGAGAATAGGGGAGAGCACTGCCCCAAATTAAATATGTTCTCGTTTATAATTATTTTTTTTTAAATTCATGGAAAATGTAATTGGATACATAATTTGGAGCCAAATATCCAACACTTAATTAATATTATCAGTCATTGGTGTTGAAGTAACACCTAAAGGCCTCAGTCAGGAGTCAGGGCCCCACTGTGCTATGTGTTATACATAGACAGTCCCAAAAATCTTACAGTACAAGATGAGAAACAACAAGTGGATACAACAAACTGAGGGGCACAGTGGAATTTGAGGGCACAAGGTAACCATGAAATGATCTCACAGTCCTTACTCTCACCGAAGCAGCATTGCCAGCTCTTGCAATTTTATCCCCAGGCTGGGGATATTTGGTGTTTCTCTTAAAGCCCCAGCTCCTGGAGTCATGTGATTAGGTGATAATCCCAGCTTTCGTTTTGAAAAGGACGTTTCTGGCCCTCATCGTGGCAGAGAAAAGCTTGAAAACGTGACCTAGGTGCACCCTAAAGACGCAGAAACTAGAAGGCAAAGAAAAATACCAAAGTTATTATTAAAAAGTAAATCCTATGACTTTTTAAACCAATCTCATGATTTTCAGGGGCCTGACCTGGGATTTATGAATGCTTGGGGACCGCAATGCTGTTGAAGTCACTATCAGCCTTGGGGTCCTTCGCAGCATCACAACAGGAGTTGGAGTTTTTAGAGACAAGGAGTGCTCTTGACTAATGTCGTTCTCTTCAGTGTACTGGCAGCTGCTGACTTGTTCCCTTCACCCCCTGTGATGAGGTTTCCAGACCTTTCACTAAGCCTAGGGCAGTGATGGCGCAGTACTGGGCCAAGATGGCCCTGCCACTCAGGACGACCCATTTACAAGGGGACTCTGGCAATCGAGCAGGTGGACAGTGAAAGAGGGGCCATCTGCTGGAAGGAAGCCAGCTAGTATCTCCTGGGACACAGGAATCCACAGGGGAAGGGCCTGGACTGTGGCTGGACCGCCAAGGGCCTGACGCCTTTTTCTCTCCCCATCGCCCTGACAAGGGGGAATCACTGGATACTGTAAAGGGAGCTGAAAAGCTCCTACTGACTATTTGAGTTGTTGAGATTGCTTGAGCAGCCCTCCGTGGGGAGGGAAGCAGAGAGCTGTGACCGTGCCCCAGACTGAGGAGAGCACAGGGGAAGTAGGAAGTGGCCCATAAGAGGTGGGTCTGGGGAATCAGCTAGAGGGGCCTGAGACACTCCTCACCTTACTTGGGCCCTGGGCCGGGACCCAGTGGAGAAGGAGGGCCTGGGTGGGTCCCTGTACCTTTCCCTCTGCCCCTTGTCTGACCAGGGAAACCGGGAGAAGGACAGCCTGTAACTTGGCTGCCAGGCTGTCAGATTGCCCCACAAAGCCACCTGGTAAGCCGTGGCCTGCCCACTAGACCTGCTGGCCCCTAAGTGAACCTTGCCACAGCTCAGACCTGCAAGTCTTCTCTCCCCACATCTCATGCCACCTCGCTCCGACCCCAGCACCACAATAGTGTATTTCATTTCCAGTTAAAGTGCACTCACAATCAGAAACCGAACACGGTACAGTGCCCAAGGCAGCTGCTCCTTCCTTCGGTGTCTTGCAGCCATAGCTGATGGTTTGAATTGCAAAACTCCTGGGTTTTTTTACTCTGAACTGCAAAGCCAATACTGCTGTGCAAAGCCAACTGGAATCTCTTCCCCATCGCATCTTATCAACAGAGCTATCAGCCGAATTCTGATTGCACAACCTGTGAATGGAAAGAAAGGGTTAACTAATTGATTTTAAAAAATCTCTTGACTTGGGCACTCACCAACTCTTGTCTGGTGCCCACTGCTGGAGAATGAACCCCACAACATCACTTTCATTCACCGCCCAAGAGGCGCAGAGATCCCTCTGCTGCCCGCTTGCTTGGATGTTTTATTCCCAGGAAACCAAAAACGCTGCTGCATGGTGGCATATAACTGGAAATACTGTACTTGTGCTTCTGCCTATGATATATTATATAACGATATTTGTTGCTATTACGTCCTCATTTTATTCTCTGTATCTTATATGCTGTGTACCCTAGAGTAGTGGTTTTCAAACCATGGTATGTAGGCTGCCATCAGGTGGTTCATGGATTAGTTTAGTGAAAATAAAAATCCCTTGTAACTATACAGGTTACGTTACTGCGGTGGCACGCCATGTACTGTTGTATTTGAGGCGTGGTACACTAGTTGGTCAAGACTGAGCACTGCTGTCATAGAGGATGGGCTTGTGACAGAGCAGGCATTTTCTGTACATATTTTGTATGAATACTGTGTGTGCCTCAGTTTCCCCTATATGCTGCATGGTTACTTAGGTGGTGGGAAAAGGCTGTTTACTCTTGGGCAGGTTACAACAAAGGTGTGAATGGCACCTAGCTGTCTCAGGTTTGGGGGCCCAAGTCATTAGAGGCCGTGAAGACAATGGCAAATCCAATCACCAGGACATTTACTACAGTAGAACCTCAGAGTTATGAACAACAGAGTTACGAACTGACCAGTCAACCACACACCTCATTTGGAACCGGAAGTACACAATCAAGCAGCAGCAGAGACAAAAAAAGAAGCAGCAAATACAGTACAGAACTGTGTTAAACATAAACTGCTAAAAAAATAAAGGGAAAGCAGCATTTTTCTTCCACAGAGTAGAGTTTCAAAGCCGTATTAAGTCAATGTTCAGTTGTAAACTTTTGAAAGAACAACCATAACGTTTTGTTCAGAGTTACAGACATTTCAGAGTTACGAATAACCTCCATTCCCGAGGTGTTCGTAACTCTGAGGTTCTACTGTACCGACCAACTAATGACCATAGATGGCTCACCCCTCCACAGAAAGTCACCTGTATTTGACCAGCTGGACAACAAAGGACTGAGGAGGAGCAGGTGGGGCTGGTCAGGAACTTGAACAAAGAAGACAGAGAGAGACAGAGTGGGAGCCAGGGGTGGACACCACATGGCCAGGGCTCTGGGTAACCAGAACGGACCAGGCCGTATTTTTCTTTTCTCTATGCTAACCAAGAACTTTCTACACTGTGTTCCAGACAGCTAATAAACCCTACTGCTTTTACAACACTGGCTGAGAGTCACTGCAAATGCTGAAAGTGAAGGTGCTTTGCTCCCTTTGGGGATACAAGTCTCCCTCAGGTGTCCCACTCAGGTGGACTCACTGAAGGGAGCTCACAGCTTGAAGCAGGAGTACTGAAGGCTCAGTCCAAGTGAAAGAGTGAGACCGTAAGGGCATCTGGCACACCGGACCCGTGGATCTGTGACAGGGCTGCATCCCTCCAAGCTAGATTTCCATTTCACTGGGTCCCACTCCTCATGGCAGAGCATTGTATTAAGGGTGTTTTGTGCTGCATGCCAATTATTACTAAATGCTCAGGTGTGATCTGCTAAAGGAAGTCTTGCCTCCACCCCCATGTTTGAAATTCATTTTCACATTCACCACTAGCTAAAGAAGCCCAAGGGGAAGAAGCACAGCTACATATGCAACTTCCCTGTGGACAGACACACCCAGCCAGCACGCCCATCTTCCAGCACGCAAGAAAGGCCTTCAAATGAAGTCAGAAGGTCACACCATTTTATTGCTGTCTTGTTCTCTGCAGAGCTGCAGTGAGCAGGAGTATTCAACAACCCCCTTTAAGCTCACATCAGAGATGTCATGAACTCACTGCCATCCACAGATTTGGCTGGTGATGAAAAGCCAGCCTGGGAGCTGCCAATATTTATACAGTTAGTGCATTTGGAGATCCACTCGGTTTTATCTGAGAGCAGGAGACCAGAAAGGCGTCATGATCCCAGGGCAAAAATAGCTACGCTGCAAAGTTTTGTTATTTTTATTTTCCATTCAGATTTCTCTATCTAAGCACAGAAGCTGTGGGAAAGTCCAGACATCTGGCAGCTTTCTCTGAGTTGCTCACTGCTGTAGTTTTGCAGTTTGTAGTTTTTAATCATTTCCTTGCCATGACGGGGGCCTCAGGCACTGGTGCACCTCATTCCCTCCTTTTCTCTGCCTGTGGCCCATAACAGAGAGAAAAAGTGGGTGAGGCAATACCTTTTATGGGACCAACTTCTGTTGGTGAAAGAGACAAGCTTTCGAGCTACACAGAGCTTTCTTCAGAGAAAGCTTGTCTTTCTCACCTCACCCACCTTGTCTCTCTAGTGTTCTGGGACCAACATGGCTGCAACGACACTGTGGTACATAATCATTGAATCTCCTGTGGGCTGCAATATTTTGGTCTAATTTTGATTGTGGGGTTTAGTGTGAGGGGATGAGCTGGTGGTGGTGGCCTGTGAGATAAAGGAGGTCAGACTAGATGAGCACGAGAGAACTGATGTGGAGAACGAGGCTGAGATTTTCAAGGTCATCTGAGAGAGCTGGATGCCCAGTTCCCATTCATTTCAAATAGGAACCGTGCATCTAAATCTCCTAGACAGCTTTGAAAACCCCTCCCCTAAAGGCAAAGAACCCAGGAATTACAATGTGGAACAAACCCACAACCCATCTATTCTTATACACTATCTATGATTAATAGATTCACAGATTCCAAGGCCAGAAGGGACCACTGTGATCACCTAGTCTGCCCCCCTGTATGACACAGGCCAGAGAACTGCCCCCCAAATCATCCTTAGAGCAGAGCTTTCAGAAAAACACCAGTCTTGATTTAAACATTACCACTGGTGGAGAATCCACCAGAACTCTAAGTAAATTGTTCCAATGACTATTTACCCTCACTGTTAAAAATGTACCCTGTATTTCCAGTCTGAATTTGTCTAGCTTTAGCTTTCACCTATTGGATCATGTTAGACCTTTCTCTGCTAGACTGAAGAGCCCATTATCAAATATTTGACCTCCATGGAGGTACTTATAGACTGTGATCAAGTCACCCCTTAACCTTCATTTGCTAAACTAAATAGATTGAGCTTGTTGAGTCTATCACTATAAGGCATGGTTTCTAATCCTTTAATCATTCTCGTGGCTCTTCTTTGAACCCTCTCCAATGTATCAACATCTTTCTTGAATACTGGGCACCAGAACTGGACACAGGATTCCAGCAGTGGTCACACCAGTGCCAAATACAGAGCTAAAATAACCTCTCTACACCTATTTGAGATTCCCCTGTTTATGGATCCCAGGATCACATTAGCCCTTTTGGCCCCAGCATTGTTGCACTAAGAAATCATGTTCAGCTGGGGCTTGGGTGGGCTCAGGCTTCTGTCCCCCGTCCTGAGGTCGTGTGGTAATTTTTGTTGTCAGAAGGGGGTTGCGGGGCAATGAAATTTGAGAACCCCTGATATACAGCATGGGTGGCTCGAAGGAGGAACCTGCACCATGGCAATGAGACCTGCAGCGAGGACCAGCCGAGGCTGTCACTAGAATGGGGGGAGCGTGACCATTTTGGAATGACCAGAACAGACGAGGAGAACACATAAACAAATGGCTGTTCCCAACATGGCTGCCTTGAGCATCTGCTCTGGGTGGGCCCTCTGTCCATCAGGCAGCAAAGAGAAATACTGGTGTCCCACCATTGCTCTTTATAGAAACCCCTCCGTTTTCAATCCCTGGCCTTACACAGCAGAGCCGGGGCCTGGGACCAAACCCATCATCTCAGCGTGGAGAGTTGGCACCGAGTTTTCAGGAGACTGGTGATTCAGGCTCTCCCTTTTTCTAGAGAGGGCTTCATTTGGGTTTGGGTGTTGCTCTTGCAGCCCCAGTCTAGCTGCTCGGCTACCACAGCTGAAGGACTCTCTCTGTCTCATGGGTTCTCACCTGCATCTGTCCCTCAGGCTTCCTCGAGTCAGCTTCGGGCTATGCCTGTAACTCCTTGTTTGGAGTCTGTATCAGTCATAATGGCAGCTGCACGTTCCGGCGCCACCTCAGCTGATGGCAGGGCCTGTGGCCTGTCCACACCGCCCTGTCTCAGCTTTCTTCCCTGTTCCCCTAGGCTGCACAGATGCTGATAACTCATTCCCTGCCCGTCTTCACTGACTATTAGAAAAGGGAGAGACTCTGACATTGGGCACAGTGAAAAATACCACCACCACCACCACCCCCGGCAGTCCTGGAGGGTGAATGGTTATATCCAGTAGGGGCAGAGAGGGTAATTCAGTCTCCATGGCCCATTTCATCCGGGGCCTTCCAACCATGCGGTGGGCAGCAGCTCACAAGGAACTAGACTGAGATCGCCAATGTAGTTCACCCAGCCTACTCATTAGCTTGGAGCCTGCCTCCTGAGTGCGAAAGTCACCGTATCTCATTACCAGTGCTCTGAGCCATCCAGTCCCCTGCTGATCGCTTTTGATCAAAGCCTTTCCAAGCCGATCTATTTTCAGCCCTACCCACTCAATACCTTGATTGCTACATGGCTCTTTTAGCTGCTCTTAGGTAAACAGGCTGTCGCTCCCTGGCATTTTGCCTCGCTGTGAGCCCAAAATAAAAGTTGCGCAGAAAAGAAGCGAAACGGTTTTCCTCGGCCAGGAAAAGCGGTGCTAATTCTGCAATAAACTGTCTTTCTTTACCTACCTCATTGGGCTTATATACACTGGAGAATTATGGCCCCATGCGCCTGAGACACCATATAGTACACATCCAAACGTGACATTTCTGATGATGGTGCCTTGGTGGTCACACCTCCCTTGGGACTGTGCTCGCTTTTCCGTGTATTTATTTAGTACTTGCATTGCAACAGCACCTAGGAGCCCCAGCTGAGGACCAGGACCCGACTGTGCTCGGTGCTGTACGAAGACTGAAGAAAAATACAGTCCTTGCTGCCAGAGAGCTTACAATGTCATTCAGGAGACAACAGGTGGATTCAGACAGGGCAGTACCAAGAAACAATGAGACAATATTGGTCAGCGTGGTAGGCACCAGCAGCCTAACCGCTGTCATGTCTTTTTAGGCATCACAGCAAAAGTTGAATTTTGAGGAGGGATCTGAAGGTGGACAATGAGGGGGCTTTGCTTGCATGAGGCAGGACCCATCAGAGACTAGGAGCGCAGCTCCGCCAACTCTGAGGGTTAGACCCCATGCTGTATATACCGCTCAACAGTACAGTTTCTGCTGCTGCTCTCACTGGTGGTGAGTGAAGATGCACCCAGTGAGGACAGGCACTGTGTCTCCATTACCATGCACTGCAGACAGCTAGCACTGGTGCAATGAGTCTTTCCAGTGCAATCCTACTGAGCTCCTGCCTACACTTCAGAAACAGCTTTGGCAGGTCAGGGAACCAGCTTCATCTCCTGTTCAGAAAGCTGCATGCCCGGTGAAGAACAGCAGATGGGCTATACTTGGCTGGACTCATGTCTGCCCATCCCCCTACAACCAGTCCAGGGAAGGCTTGAGAGTAATGCAGGTCGTACTCCGCTCAGAGTAGATTGAATGACAAGATACCACTGCAAGGTTGGGCAGGATTATGAAGATACCTGGCAAGTCTCCACTGGTGATGATACACATTGGAACCAATGACTCGGCCCCATGTGGAATTATGCAGATTCGGGAGAGCTTCAGGGTTTTAGAAGCCAGATGAAGAAGAGGAAAGTCCAAGTGATATCTTCAAATATCCTTCCAGCCTCGTGAGTGAGAGAAGGCAGAAAATACTGGATGTGAACCACTGATGGTGGCATGACTGGTGTGAAGCTGAAGACTTTGGTTTTGTGATGCTTCAGGCCACATTCCAGTGGGAGAGGGGGCTGTAGGAACAGGATGGCCGGCATCTCACAAACAAGGGGCTAATCTTCTCAGCTGGAGACTAGCTGGAGAAGACAGGAGGATGTTAAACTAACAACACAAGAGGGGGTATTGACGGGAGAAATGTGCAACAAAGGACATTTTTCCAACTGTTTATATACCAAAGCTAGGAGCCTGGGTAAGCACTGAAACTTGGTGGGATGATCTGCATCATTAGAATGCCAAAATCACTAGATACCATCAACTTAGGTTTGAACAGAGACTGGGAATGGCTCGGTCATTAGACTAATTGAATCTATTTCCCCATGTTAAAGCAGCTTCACACTTTCGTGTCAACTGTCCGAAATGGGCCATCATGATTATCACTTCAAAAGTTTTTCGCTCCTGCTGTTAATAGCTTCTCTTAATTAATTAGCCTCTTACAGTTGGTATGGCTACTTCCACCTTCTCATGTTCTCTGTATGTATAAATATCTTCTTACTGTATGTTCCATTCTATGCATCCGAAGAAGTGGACTGTAGCCCACGAAATCTTATGCTCAAATACATTTGTTAGTCTCTAAGGTGCCACAAGTACTCCTGTTCTTTTTGGTTATAACCTGCTCAGCAAGGATAGAGAGCATAACAGAGGTGGGGGGTAGAGCTCTACATTAAAGACACCATTCCCTGTTTTAGAGTTAGCGCAGAAGTGCAGGATCTTGAATGCGTACAGATCGTGTGCTAACTAACAACGCCCAGGAGGCGGTAATTGTGGAGGTCTGTTACAGACCACTGAATCAAACCAGGATGAGTTGTTGCCTAAGCATTTGTCTGTTATATGTGGAAGGAAAAACTGTGCTGTTCTGGGGGACTTCAATTTGGGACACATATGCTGGAAGACGCATGCAGCCAGTAGTAAAATATGATTAGCATTTTAAAAATTATAGATGATTTTTCTAACACAAAAGGTATTGTACCCAACATAAGGCAATTCTATTTTGGACCTCATGATGGATAAAGATGAATAAATCACTGGACTGCATTATTATTGGTAATTCTACCATTCCCATCTAGCAATGTATCAATACCATTGTTAGGATTCTTTTTGTTCCTAATATACTTTAAAAGCTCCTTCTCATTGTCCTTAACTCTGCTGGCCATAGATTTCTCTTTATGTCCTTTTGCTTTCCTTATCAATTTTCTACAATTCCTAGCTTCTGATTTATATTCATGACTATCAACTTCTTCATTCTTCAAAGGGTTATATACTTAGTTTATTTTTTAGAGCTGCCTTCATTTCCTCTCTAAGGCACGTTGGACTTTTTAACCAGTATGGCCTTCTTTCTTAATTGTGGGGTTGTGACTTTTTAGGCATCTAATAAATTGTTCTTAAACATACTTAGCACAGTTATCATTCATATTTTTCTGGCCTTAAACATATGAAGCCTATTAATCTAATCAATGTAGTATTAGAAATGCAGTGGCCACTGGCATTTTATCTACACTTGAGCTCCTAGCCCTGGGCAAACTTTTGTCTTTTGAGCTAGTTGTTTTTAACGTGTGCATCTCTGTGGTAGCTGGATACCAAATGAAGAATTGCCTTATAGCTGTCTGTTAACGGGCCACTTCACCTTGAATGGTCCCTTGAAATATGTGTTAACTACTTTTGTTAAACAATCTGTTCCATCATGTATTTAGCTGTGACACTCTGAGTAAGTTTCCCAGACCTGAAGAAAAGCTCTGTGTCAGCTTGAAAGCTTGTTTCTCTGACCAACAGAAGTTGGTCCAATTAAAGATATTACCTCACGCATCTTGTCTCTCTAATATCCTGGGACCGACACAGCTACAACACTGCATACAAGGATCCAGCTGTCTGTCACACTTTGATTCCACGACTTGGACTTAGTAGATTCCTTTCTTTTTAAAACTGACCCATGGGGAATAATTCTTCTGCCCATGGGGAAAGATGACTCCTCAGTACAGTCAGGTTTTTTGCTGCCTCTGGACTTGTATTGAAAGTGCCACACAGGATATGTAGCCTCCATGAAGAGCAAAGAGGCCCCCGCTATTTTTAAGGGCAATCAGACTTGGTTGGCTGTGTGTCATAGGCTCCATCTTCATTATTCACCTTTGGCCTAACTTTGCTCCTGTTGATGACCATGGGAGTTTTATCAACACGGAGTGCGTCTGAAAATCCCACCCTATGTTGTGTCTACTCTCTAATGGCGCATCTCATCTGCTAATGGAGGCTCTCTTCAGAGGCAGGCAGGGCCTTCTCAGGTGGAGCACGAGGGTCTGAATTCTGTCTCCAGTGCTGAAGTTGCGAGTGCCATGGCATGCAGTGTAGTAACCAGCCAGAAGAAAGCAAATCCAGGGACAATTCTATAACACCCCCCCCCCCCCTCATTAACAGTGCCAAAAAAATAGCGGTGACGACATCTGCAGCTGTATTTCACTACAGGGCACTTTCCCACTCACCCTGCAACTTTCCGAATTCCCTGGCAAACACAGGGCTCTCCTGGTACAGGAGGAAAAATAAAGAACCGACGTCCCTGAATCTGAGAAGGTGTCTGGGCTCAGGAACTCGGGCTGCGGCAAGGACGCCTGACCTTTCAGTTCTGAGAGGAAGAGGCCTGTCAGCTCTGGCTGGATTGCAGTTGGTGTTTGTGTTACTGAGAGGAGGGGGGGATGTTCTGAGAAAGGGCAGCAGGGGCCTAATGAAGGAAAACAAAATGGTGAAGGGCTTGAGACAGACAGCAAGACTGAAGCTCTTATGTAACTATATGCTGGCTGGGTGCACTGTTCCCTTGTCTCAAGCTGAGCAAGTTGTTCTATCCTTTTGGGGAAAGTCCTAAGGAAAAAATAAGGGATGAAACGGCTAAAATAAAATTGGATTCTGTAGGAACTACTCCAAAATCCTAGAGACTTTTAAAACTCCAGGAAAAGATGATCATTTGCTATTAAATTCCCTCGGCACTTTCCCTATGGCATTACACTGCTGACCCTCAACACCAGTAAATAAAGTGAATCTGATTAAATTAAAATCAGAGACTCGGTGTTTGGTGGCGTTCCTCCTCACAGTTGATAAGCCTGATGTACAGGAGTTATCATTTATGATTACTATTGTGGTCATGCCTAAGGATCCCAAACAGGGTTCAGGGCCCTTGTCCAAAGTAAGGTGACCAGATGTCCCGATTTTATAGGGACAGTCCCGATTTTGGGGTCTTTTTCTTATATAGGCTCCTATTACCCCCCCACCCCCTGTCCTGATTTTTCACACTTGCTGTCTGGTCACCCTATCCAAACAGACAATCCCTGGCCCAGTGAGCTAACAATCTAGTGTAACACCATGCCTGTGGGTGGCCCGTCAGCAGCAGGGATCGGACCTGAGGACTCTGGTTCTAAATGCATGAGCTAAAAGACCCCAGCTCTGTTAGCCAAGGCTGCAACAGGCTCACCAATCTCTGTGGCCCAGCTGGAATGAGGGGACAGAGCACCACATTGAGTGGGTGTGACTTACCTGTTATCTAAACCCAGGTAACAGGTGAACAGAGAGTCAAACGAGGAGTGCACTAGTGACAGGTATCTTTGCTAAGTCAGTAGTCCTAGCTGTTGCCTGCCTGACGTGCCCCATCCCACAGGAATACACTATTATGATGGCATAGCTGGCAACTTCACTAAGGCCAAAATTGGGTGCCTAGAGTTAGGTATCTCAGGCCACACCATAGGCCCCCAAATCAGTTTCCTTGTGTCACCTCTGCCCATTCTCCTATCTCAATGCTCCCTGGTGTCCCCAGCCCTGAAAGAATAACCCTCTTCCTCTGAGCTAGTACTAATCCTCACTCTTTGAATTCCCAACTCAAACCCTGTATTCTTCGCCCTCTGCTCTTGTGCTATTTACCCCTCCCCTCTTGCTCTCTCTGCTTAAAAATACAGCCGAGTTTCTAAGATTTCTGTGCAACATCCTTTGACTCAGCTGATCTTTATTGGTCATATCCCCTGTCCACATGTTAAGTTCACCTGCCTTGTCCTTCTCTTATGCTTTCCATATACATGCTGGTATAGAGTTTCCATCTGAACTGACATTTATTTAGAATTGGTTGGGGGGAGGGGGAAAGGAGGAGGAAACTTCCACAAAGAATTTAAAAGTTATTTTTGTTCCATAGGCTTTGAAAAGGAGTGATTTTGTTTGTTTGTTTGTTTAAAAATTCATGAAAAATTTGAATAGTGAAAATTTGTCATTTTGGTCATTTTATTTTTTTCCACAATTTGCTCCCAAAAAGTTGAGGGAGGAAATGGACCCTGAGACACCAGCTACATTTGTTTTCTGATTTTGTTTAAAAACCAACCCGCAAACCTAAAGCTTTTAGCAAAGGTCGTCTCTTTTAAAAAGATGTCACTTTTCAACTGCATTAATTTTTGTTTGAAAAGTTTGGAAGAGCTCTACTTTCATTTTACATTAAGAAAAAACAAAAGCAAAGTCTCTGTGAGAGAGCACAGTGTGTGTAAGAACGTCACCTCTGTAACAGGCTGCAACAACTCTGAGAGCAAGATGGCTGCCCATAGGCAGAGTTCTTAGACTTTGAAAGGTGCAGTCCTCTGAAAACAACGGCACCACAGTTTCAGTTACATACACCATGTCTTCCTTTTCTTCTGTGCTGTAACATAGGCAGTAGGCTGTTTGGGACAGGAAGCACACATTTATCTCTGTGACGAGCCATGAAAGGATACGGTGCTATGTAAATAATATACACTAAAGAGTATCTTCGGCAATGACGTTCCATGCCATTACTTTCATCTAGGAGCATCCTAAATCATTCCTCTAAGGGACAGAGAGCTTGTGTCTAGAAACAACACGAGAATTCATTGGCAGAGATAGAAACTAAACCCAGGAGTCTTGACTTCTACTTCTGTGGTCTAGGCACAGTGGCAGATTAACACACGGGCCCAGGGGGCCTGTGCCCAGGGGGCCCAAGCCAATTTGGAGGCCTTGGGAGTGCCGGAAACTGTGTAGAAGTGTGAGGGGGGCTCTGCCCCCTTCTCCTCCTCTTCTCCCCGGGGCCCAGCCCCTCCTCCATCTGCCCTAGGTGGGTGGGCGGGGGGGCTGAGAGCAGCCCCCAGCTAGTGTCCCCATCCCCTGGGGCCAGGGGTGAAAGCAGAAATAGGGACTTACCGCTACGGGGTTGGGTTGGGGCTGGCTCTGGCCCCCGGAAGGGGCGGGGATGGGGGGGGGTCAGAGCCAGCCCCGGCCCGCCCTGTACCGGTAAGTGCCCTCCCCCTCCCCTGCCGGGGTAGCAGCGGCAGCCGGGGACTCCGACGGCTATTTAAAGGGCTCAGGGCTTGGCCGCTGCTACCGCCCCGGGCCCTTTAAACCACTGCCGGAGCCCCCGGATGCCGCCGATACCGCACAACACATACACACAACACACCCCCTGTCACACTCCACCCCACCCCTCCCATTTGAAAAGCATGTTGCAGTCACTTGCGTGCTGGGATAGCTGCCCATAATGCACCACTCCCAATGCCGCTGCAAGTGCCGCAAAGGTGGCCACGCCAGTGTGCTTGACGCTGTCAGTGTGGACAGACTGCAGCGCTTTCCCTACTGCGCTCTCCGAAGGCTGGTTTAACTCAAAGCTCTCTACATCTGCAAGTGCAGCCATGCCCAGAGTGAGCCCCTGGATGACAAGCGGAGAATGAGAACAGGCCTGAGCAGTGGGTGAGGCTTCCCCTTGGGGACACTAGCCCCCTGCCCTGCCTCTTCCGGCCATGGCCACGCCCCTCACTGTTCTCAGCCCACGTGGCCCTGGCTGGGGCGGAGGACAGAGGGCTGAGAGCTCATTCGGGGCCATGGAGGGGGGGCTGAGAGCTCAGCCCTGGCCAGGGTCAAGCTCTCAGCCCCGGCCAGGACCGTGGTGGAGCTCTCAGCTCTGGCTGGAGCTCTGAGCCCGGAGTCCTTCCCCCGTTCCACCCCTTCCGCCCATGGCCCCATGCCATTCCGCCCATTTCCCTGTGGCCCCGCCCTCGTTCCCCCCACACTTTGCCTCTTCCCCTGAAGCCCCGCCCCCTGCTCACTCCTTCCCCCCCCCCCACTGTGGACCCAAGACTGGAAAAGCTCTGTGCCCCCGCTGTGGCCCCATTGCCACGGGAGGGAGGGAGGGAGAGCTCCTCCAGCCCCAAGGCCGTGGCAGGGGGGCCCCAAATCCACCACTGCCCCCTCCCAGCAGCGTGAGGTTTGGGGAGACTTATCCTCCCCTAGCCTCCATTACCTACCACCCATGAGCACAGGTCAGAATTACAGGAGACAGAACCCATAATAATTGGGGTAAATGGGAGGTGGAGGAGAAGAAGAAACACTCCCCGGACATGGATTTGAAAGGGGACACATGCTATGTATAACGTCCAACAGTGCTGTACATACAGCCTAGGCCTGCTCCAGAAGCCCATTGAAGTCAATGGGAAGTCTGGTATGGGCTTTGGGTCAGGCCCTAAGTTCTGTCATGCCCATGCCTGCCTGTTAGCCCCGGCTCTCCTTTGATACACCTGTTGGAAATGCAGCACACGGTACCGTCAGTTAAAACATTTAGTGGCAGTGAGACAAACAGGGATCCCAGCTATAACAAGGAGCTGCCTTGCTCAGAGCCAAATTAATCTTAGAAATAAAATGTGCAATAGTCACCGTGCCTGACAGTCAGTGCTGCAGACCCAAGCACTGAACAGTGCTGAAAAATAAGTAAAAGGGAAATAAACTCTTAAGAGCCCGTCCATGCAGAATGGCCGGGGCGGGGGGGGATTGTTTTCCATCAGGAAGCTCTCCCCCTCCCCCGGCACATCGAACTGCAGCCAAATAAAGCCTCTCTTTTCCCCTTGGCTGCTTTACATTTGCATGCTGTAATTTATAAGGGCGGAATCTGATCTCAGTTCCACTGGTGTAAATCTGCAGTGGCTCCAGTGATGTTGAGAGCAGAGCTCAGCCTGAAAAGCATAATCAATAGGCTGGGGAAGATGCACATGTGGCACTAGGGTGACCAGATAGCAAGTGTAAAAAATCGGGACGGGGTTGGGGGGGTAATAGGAGCCTATATAAGAAAAAGCCCTCAAAATCGGGACTATCCCTATAAAATCGGGACATCTGGTCACCCTATGTGGCACAGGGCAGACAGCACGAGCCCTAGTAATTAGTCCCCCTGAATATCTTCCCAGGCTCTCATCACTCCATCCTCTCTCCACCTGGGTTCTAGCAATCACCCCCTTTAGCACTGCCCTGGGGGAAGTGCTTCACACTGCAGACACTTGTTTCCCCCCACCCCAGTCTGCTCTCCCTTCCTCCTTGCTAGGAGTCTGCAAGAATGGAAGCCCACGGCGTCCAGCACCCCATATTCATGTCCCAGCAGATATGGCACCCAACTTTAATCTGCCTGATCCTGCGTGGCGCTGAGCACCCACGACTCCCACCGCCATCCATGGAAATGGAGAGGGCTCACCTGTTTGCAGGAGCAGGCTCAGCACTTCGCAAGATCAGGCCCCACAACCTTTGGAAACCAGAGGCAGGTTTGTACAAAAGAAGCCATGCTGATGCCTCACTGCTCTGTGAATTTTTAGTGGTACTTCAGTGCTAATTGCATCTGAACATTTTCCTGTGTATTTCGGTATTTATTATCCAAAGACGGCTCCTCGGGGTCATTTTCTTCCTTGGCTTTAAAAAAAACCAACAACAACAAAATACCACACCCTGGCTTTTCCCCGGCTGTCTCCCTCATTATTATAACCCTGCTGTTCTGCTCCTGGTCTGTCAGCAGCAGAGGAGTTCAATCAGGCTGATGAGTAAAAGTGCATAATTTTATGGCTGCATATCAACTGCCTGTTATTAAACTAATCAATCAGCTTCAGATGCTGCCAGCACAGCTACCGGTGCAGCAGAGGAGAGGGCGAGTGAAAGAAATCGCTACGTCGTTATTTTTCCAAATGGACAAAAACCCAATCTGGCCAACTGAATTCTTCAAGCATCCCCTTCCCCGCACACCAGCAAATGACTTGGGTGAATTATGGGCAAGGTGACTTGCAGAAAGGTAGCTGGAACGAATGCACTGCCCTTCCAATCACCTACAGCAGGAAGCCTTAATACGTGCCACTCGGGCACAATCCAAAGCCCTTGGGAGTCTTGTCATTGAAGTCAAGGGGCTTTGGATCAGGCTCTGCTCTTGTACCGTCCAGATGAGGATCTCCACACGCTTTATGAATGCTAATGTGCTCAGTTGGACAGCAACGCTGTGACGTAAGCGCTACTAGTCCCACGTTGGGGAAGGAGAAATTGAGGATCGGGGACATTTAGGCCAAAGATTTAAGTGCCTACACTTAGGCACTTAAATCCATCATTTAGGAGCCTAAATAATGATAGCCTGACTGCCAGGGCCAGGCCTAGTGGTTAGCTTGGGGCAGGGGGCTGGGCCCCCACACCAGCCAAGCTTCAGGACCAGGTCAGGAGCCGTGATTCAGATACCAGGAATCAGGTCAAGTCAGGACACCAAGAGATCAGGACCAAGAGACAAGAGTAGGGTTACCATACGTCCGTATTTTCCCGGACATGTCCGGCTTTTTAGTTCTTAAATCGCCATCTGGGAGGAATTTTTAAATATCTAAAAACGTCCAGGAAAATATGGACGTATAGTAACCCTAAGTCCAAAGTCCCGGGGCTGGCGGCGCTTCCTGGAGCAGCTCCCGGTGCCCGCCCGCCGGCAGGAGCCTGAAGTGTGGGAGGCCCCTAGGCGAAGAGGCGAAGGGGGTCTCTGCGTGCTGCACCGGCTCCCTCCTGCCCAATAAGAGCTGCGGGGGCGGGGCTTGCAGGCGCCGGCAGCGGGCAGAGAGCCCTCCCCCCCCGACCCGACCCGACCCTACCCTAGGAGCCAGAGGGACCTGCCGGATGCTTCCCGGGAGCCGCCCCCCAGGTAAGCACCGCCAGGACTCCCAACCTCGCCCCCCGGCAGATCCCTCTGGCTCTTAGGGTCGGGTTGGGTCGGGGGTGGGGGGGCGGAGGGCTCTCCGTGCGCTGCCAGCGCCTGCAAGCCCCGCTCCGCGGCTCCGGCAGCTCCCATTGGCGCTTTTCCCGGCCAATGGGAGCCACGGAGTTTGCGCTTGTGGCGGGCGCAGCTCGCGGAGACCCCTCGGCTGCCCCTGATCCTAGGAGCCAGAGGGACCTGCGGCAGGAGGGGTGAGTAGGCGAGCGGGGCGGGGTGAAGAGGCGAGGGGTGAGCAGCGGGGTTTGAGTAGGTGAGGGGTGAGTAGGTGAGTGGGGGGGTGAAAAGGCCAGCGGCGGGCAGCGGGGGTTGAAGAGGTGAGCGGCGAGGGAGTCAGCGGCGGGTGGGTGGGCGGGGGTGAGGAGGCAAGAAGCGGTGATCCAGCGGCAGGCGGAGGTTCTTGGGGTGGGCATGGGGGTTTCTGGCAGGGGAGTGAGGAGGTGAGTGGCGGGTGGGAGGAGGCGAGCGGTGGGTGGGGGACTGAGGAGGAACGTAGCAAGCCAGCGGCAGGCCAGGGGGTGAGGAGGGGTGCGGTGGCGGGGCTGAGCGGGGAGGGGGCGGGACCTGGGGCAGAGTGGGGGCGGAGCGTGGGAGGAATGGGGGTGGACTGTGGGCGGGGCCAACACCCCCCCCCCCCCCCCCCCCCCCCGTGGAGTGTCCTCTTTTTTGAATGTTCAAATATGGTAACCCTAGACAAGAGCAGCTAGCACTGGGTGAACAGTCCAAAGCAGGATGGAGCCCGGTTGTTCAGAGAACTTCCTGTTCCTCCTTCTGGCTTACATCGGGGAAGCAGGCCCGTCTGAGCCCCAGTGTTCCACCAGTTGGGGCCCAGGGGTGGAGCCTCCTATCTGAGCTAGGCTCAGTGCTTCATTTGTGCCAGGGCTGAACTCTGGCACCTCTGAGCTTGGCACTTCATAGCCCTGGCACCTCTGGGCTGGCTGCATTAGTTATGAATGTAGAAAAATTGCTTGAGTCCTGGCATCTAATTGCTTGAGCCCTGGTACCTCTTTCATTACAAATTAAGCACTGGCTGGGCTTCAAGGCACTCTGGTTCTAGGTAATGCGAGCAAGCTGTGGGGTCCCATGATGAGTCCCTACAGACCCAGGTTCGAGCCCCGTGAGGCTGACTTTGAGAGTTGATTACATTCATGGGGGCAGTGGGTGCCCTACACTTTACAATAATCAGGCTCTTAGTTAGGTGCCTAGTGTGAGGCAACTCCGGCCCCTCTCCGTCGAAGCACTTAAGCACGTGTGTAACTGGACTCACGTGTTAAATCCCACCGATGTCAATGGGACTGTTCACCTGCTTCTGCTTACACACAGGTAGACGTGCTTTGCTGGCCAGGTGCCCATGTGATCAAGGGTCATTGAGAAAGTCTGTGGCAGGGCTGGGATTTGAATCCCAATTCCCACATCCATAAGGCTGGCCTCTTTCCCCAAGGGGGCAGAATGGAAGGTACCCTATGGATAAACCATGATGGACACAATGAAGCTCCCTTCCTCCCAGGATTGAACGAAGACATTCATTATCGATGCATTCTAGATTCCTACCGCTCATTTCCCGTGTGACACCAGACAGCTATACACAACACTTAGGTCAAAGACCTTGCATGAGAAGAAGCAGCCTTTCTTCCACTGTCCTTCCAAGAGAGGGAAGAAGGGGGTTATCTCTGCCTTGGAGAGGAAAGGAGGAGAGCCTACACCTGCTGTGGGAAAGAAGGGCTTGTTTTTCCCTATGGTAAGGCAGGACGTGACTCAGGAGATATGGGTTCAGTTCCTGGCTCTGTCACAGACTTCCCATGTAGCCTCGGGCAAGTCACTTCCTCCCTCTCCATCTCAGCTTCCCTTGGATGTCTTCCTTTGTCAGTCGTGGCTAAGTAGATTGTAAACTCTTTGAGGCAGGGACCATCTTACTGTGTGTATGGCAAGTGTGAGGGTCCCAGGTGTCCGCTGGGGCCTCCGGGCACTGTCATAACACACATTACCAATAACAGCGCAGGTAGGAAGGAACTGATTACCACGTGGCTGAAGGAAGAAACTCCCTCCCCCAAGAAAGAAGGGCCTATTACCCCCTCCATGGGTGCCGAGGGACAGATAAACCGCTCACCAAGCTACCACCGACAGGGCTGCTGGGGGAGTCACTTTGCCCATCTCTTTCCTCTTCCATATTGGCTGGCCCAGTGCACACAGCACATCCTTTCACCTGTTACGAATGGTCTGGAACTGGGTAGCTGGAGGAGACTGGATAGTGCTGGGTGCTCAGACAGGGCCGCCCAGAGGATTCAGGGGGCCTGGGGTCTTCGGCGGCGAGGGTCCTTCCGCTCCAGGTCTTCGGGGCACTTCGGCGGCGGGTCCCAGAGCGAGTGAAGGACCCGCCGGCAAACTGCCGCCGAAGACCCGGAGCGGAAGGAGCCCTCGCCGCCGAATTGCCGCCGAAGACCCGGATCGGAAGAAGCTCCGGGTCTTCGGCAGCGGGTCCTTCACTCGATCCGGGTGTGTTCGGCGGCACTGAAGGACCTGCCGCCAAAGACCTGCCAAAAACTCTCGTGGGGGCCCCTGAAAACTCTCGTGGGGGCCCCTGCGGGGCTCGGGGCCTGGGGCAAATTGCCCCACTTGCCCCGGGCAGCCCTGTGCTCAGATTCTGTGGGGGATGAGATGGAGAGTTGTTCCTCCCCAGGTCCAGAGAGGACAGAAAGGACATCCTGGCTTAATTCTGACATCTTTATACTGTGTTTTGTTTATCCATTCCTTACCCAAATCAAACTCTCATCGGCTTCTACAGAGCCATTGACTTATTTATTGTTTGCATTGCAGTAGCACCTAGGAGCCCCAGCCACGGACCAGGCTGCCGTTGTGCTCGGCGCTGTACAAACACAGAACAAAGAGACAGTCCCTGTCCCCAAAAGCTTACAATCTAGCATGACCTACATAAACCCCGCATTTGGACTTGAGGATCTGGCCCCGGATGAATACTGCAGGTGAAGAGGAGCATGGCAGCTGATGTACTTACAAGCCCGTTGCTGCTGCCAAGTGATTCACGGAGCACTTTTCGAAATGAATTTTCTGGAAAACAAATTAAAGGAGGGGTGACGTCATGCTGCCTGGCTGAGGCTCGAGCGCCACTCCAGAGCACTTAGGAATCCTTTTTAGTTTGGGCGCTGCCTCACACACCACGTTGCTAACAGCTGCTGCTGCTGGGGAATTTGCAGCAAGCTGTCTAAATAGACTGTAACAATAAATTGATCAAAGCAACTAAATATTATTGTCTGCTGTCTGATGGATGGGTTAGAATAATTTCACCAGAAACCTCCCAGTTATTTCCTTCTTTCACCATGCAAAACCACAGACAAACAAAACAAGCCTCTCAGTGACCGTTAAGGTAGCGCAATTAAACACTGCGAAGCCCGGAAATTCCAGTTCAGGGCAGCCTTTTAGCAAAGGCACTGGGCTGGAAGTCCAGCTCACACAGAGCGGACAGGCGAGGTTGTGGTCATGACAGTGGCAGTGGGCTAGAAGAGATGTAAGTGCAATTCCTACCTCTGCTACAAGCTTCCTGTGTGACCTTGGACAAGTCACTTAATCCTTCAGTGCCTTGGTTCCCCATCTGTAAAAGGGGGAAATAGTGTCGACCTCCTTCACAGGGACATGAGGACAAATTAATCAATGTTTGCAAGGCAATGAGCTATTACCGCATGAGGGGCCATATAAGTACAGTAACTAGTTAGAACCTCAGCTCTATCCCATTGTACATCTCTGCAATGCACTGTGGCCATAACATGTAGATACTATGGTTGTTTGTATAAATACAATTCAGGATCTTCATCAGCACAACCACAGGCCACCACCTCTGGAGCCAAATGCAAACTCTACTAAGCCTCAGCAAGGAGCAGATTGTTACAGCTAAAAAAGGGAGAGAGAATCATGCTTAGTTAGGGCATTACAACCGAGACTCTAGTTATATAGAAGTCACTGTCTCAAATGTAATATATTGTATCTAGTGCCAGATAGAAACAAAAAAAAATCCTTGCAAAAAAAAAGTCTCTTTTATTCAGGTGAGCTCATTTTTATTTTCATGGAAATAAAATACTAATGCAAATAAATATGCATGAGACCATTCATTCTGGCCACTTTGAAAAGCTCTTTATTATTTGCACAATAGATCCAAACAATGATGAAGGATCACAAATTATTTGCAAACTGAGTAGCGTTCTCCTCTTTATATTAGCTTAGGTCTGCCAGTCGGGAGAACAGAAACCACATCATGTGACATAGATGGCCAATCATATGGCCTGAAAAGAGGAAGGATGTTCCAGTGGTTAGGGGACTAGCCAGGGATTTGGGTTCAAGTCCCTGCTCTCCCAGAGACGTCCTGCGTGTCCTTAGGCATGTCACTTAGTCTCTCTTCATGTCTCAGTTCCCCATCTGTATAATGGAGATAATAGCACTGCCCTGCCTCACAGGGGTGCTCTGAGGATGAATACATTAAAGATTATGAGATGCTCAGATATTATACTAATAGGGGCTATATGATTACCTTAAATAGACATATGAATAGAAAATGCTCAACATGACCAGTTCACAGCTACAAAAATTTGGCATTTTTAAATCAGCAGGTCCAGATAACTAACATCCAAGAGTTTTAAAAGAGCTGACTGAGGAGCTTGATGGACCATTAATGTTGATTTTCAATAAGTCTTTGAGCACTGAGGAAGTTCTAGAAGACTGGAAGAAAGCTATTGTTGTGCCAATATTTGTAAAGGATAAACCAATGACCCTGGATAATTATAGGCCTGTCAACCTGACAGCAACCTGTGCAACATAATGGAGTGGCTGATATGAGACTTGATTAATATAAATTAAAGGAGGGTAATATATTTAATGCCAATCAACATGGATTTATGGAAAATAAATTCTGCCAAACTAATTTGATATCTTGTTTGATGAGATTACAAGTTTGGATGATAAAGGTAATAGTGTTGACCAATATACTTAGGCTTCTGTAAGGCATTTGACTTGGTACAGCACAACATTTTGATTAAAAATCTAGAATGATAAATGATAAAGTTAACATGGCACATAATAACTGGATTAAAAGCTGGCCAACTGATAGGCCTCAAAATGTAATTATAAACAGGGAATCACCATCAAGCAGGTATGTTTCTAATGAGGGTCCCATAGGGATTTGTTCTTGGCCCTAGGCTATTTAACTTTTTTATCAAGACCCGGAAGAAAGCACAGAATCATCACTGATAAAGTTTGCAGAGGACACAGAAATTGGAAGAAAGAACAGGAGTACTTGTGGCACCCTAGAGACTAACAAATTTATTTGAGCATAAGGTGCCACAAGCACTCCTGTTCTTTTTGCGGATACAGACTAACACGGCTGCTACTCTGAAACCAAAAATTGGGAGAGTGATATAATGAGGAGGACAGGTCAGTGATTCAGAGCAAGCTGGTAAACCGGGTGCAAGCGAACAATATGTGTTTTAATACAGTTAAATGTACATGTATACATCTAGGAACAAAGAACGTAGGTCATACTTACAGGATGGGGGACTCTCTCCTGGGAAGCGGTGACTCTGAAAAAAATGCGGGGCTATGGTGGATAACCAGCTGAACATGAGTTCCCAGTATGATGCTGTGGCAGCCAAAAGGGCTAGCGCAATCCTTGGATGCATAAACAAGAGAATCAACCTCTATATTTGGCACTGTTGCGACTGCTGCTGGAATACTGTGTCTATTTCTGGGGTCCACAATTCCAGAAGGAAGTTGATGCATTGGAGAGGGTTCAGAGAAGAGCCACAAGAATGATTGAAGGATCAGAAAACCTGCCTTACAGGGATAGACTCACAGAGCTTGATCTATTTAGCTTAACAAATGATGGTTAAGGGGTGAGTTGATCACAGTCTATAAGTACCTCCATGGGGAATAAATAATAATGGGTTCTTCAACCTAGCAGAGAAATTATACCACGATCCAATGGCTGGAAGTTGTAGCTAGACAAATTCAGACTAAAAATAAGGTGTGAATTTTTAACAGTGAGAGTAATTAACCATTAGAACAATTTACCAAGGATTGTGTTGGATTTTCCATCAGTGGCAATTTTAAAATGAAGATTGGATGTTTTTCTAAAAAATATGATCTAGGACTTTTTTCAGGAAGTTCTCTGGCCTGTGCTATGCAGGAGGGCAGGCTAGGTGATCACAATGGTCCCTTCTGGCCTTGGAAACTATGAATCTATGAAGAAATCAAAACTATCTATATGAACCTCTTGGGTCTGCAAAAGTAGCCTGGAAATGTTGCAAGAACTGGCTCTTGCAAGATGCTTGGTACTTCTTGTTTCCACCTGGGCTGGAAATACGCTGAGACTCTCTATTACTTATATATAAGGCCCTGTGAAAATTGTGGATTTTTTTTAGAAAATTCAAAGCAGTATCATGGGTAAAGTATTGCGTTTCACACAATACGCATGGAATGTAGTCAGCAAAAGGTCACTGCTGCATTCCTTTGCATAAAACTGACTGGTCGAGTCCCCCCACAAACCGCTGCTCCAACATGGTGATGCCACATGCCACAAGCCACACTGAGAATGATATCAGCGTGTGCAGATGCCCGATTCCGCTTCCCTCCTGAGGCTCTGGCTGCTCACGTTCCAAGTGGCAGTGGCAGACCAGTGTATGTGGATGCCCGTTTCTGCCTCCCCGCTGAGGTCGCGGCCGCTTATGTGCTGAGTGGTGGCAGCAGGGGACCGGTGCACACAAATACCCATTTCCACCTCCTCATTGAGGCCACGGCTGCTCATGGTCCAAGTGACAGCAGCGTTGGCTACTGTGTCTCCTTCTCTTGCTATAATGGTGCCGTCACAGATGCAACCTAAAATAGCAAATGGAAAGAACGCAACAAGATCATGTGACCTTGGTCTCCATTTCTTTCTTTTTTTAAAAATAATATTGGAAAAATTGTGGTGTTGGGCTAATTTAACAATTTCCACAGAGGCATAAAATCACGATTTTCACAGGACTTTACTTATAGACAGTCATTTCTTGTCTATTTTTCCTATTTGGGCAATTCATTACTACCCACTATTTTCCTGCCCAGGACTGAGGGTATGAGATTAGAAACACCACCTTTTGCTTTCAGTTCCTTTTACAATTGTTCAGCTCTATTCCCAATAATGCCTCTAGTTCCAAACAGAGGGGAAAATAATAACTTCTGATAAATTGAGACCCAGATCCCAAGTTGCCTTTCAGACCATCTATACAAAAAGTTTCTGTTGTATTTCAGTTTAGTCTGCAGCTGTTCAATTCCGTTGCTCCCTTTTTGTAGACTGGGCAGAATTCGATTTATTTTTCATAATTTCAATGAATAATATTGATGTTTATTTTTAAGCCTTTCTTTCAATGTTTATCTATATTCATTTTCACACTTGCAGACGATTATGGGGGGATAGCACACTAATTATTTAATTCCAATAGACATTGCGATTCAAAAAATTAAAGTTTTATAACTGTTAAAACACAAATTGTCAACATCACATGTCAGAATATACAAAGTAAATATCCTTAAAGCAAACTCTAATAAGCTCTCAATAAGCATTTTTCTTACTTTGCCTATCTGTAAATTTCGATTATTCTTGATGGAAATATTTTTCTGTCCGTTTGTGTGTGCACAAATGTCTAACAACTTTTACCAAGCCTACCTATTTGCCAACAATCTGGAATAGTGGGAAAACACTTTTAAAAGACAGTTGCTTGACTGTCAGGAAAACTTCCCATTGCTAAGAAGCACAGACACTGGAGACTAACTTCCAGTGGTTGCCCTTGAAAAGTTTCTTCTATTTTCAGAGAGATTGCCAGCTCCCCATTTTAAGTGTAGGGAATGTCACTGAAATTGGTAGAATGAGAGGATTTCTTTTTAGTACTGCCACTGTGTTGCAGTCCATTTAGTCCATTTCTGGGCCAATGCGGGACTGATACCTAGTGTTCTAGACCTAATATGAAGCCTGATGAAGCTGATGGAAGCTCTTCCATTGACTTCAAAGGGCTTTGGACCAAGGTCCAGCCATTTTGTCCAGTTGTTCAAGCCAGGAAGTGTCCTTCAGAAAACAGAAATCAAAGCCAAATGAAGCCAATAAAAGGAAAAAAGTCTGGAAGGTGAAATGTAAAATGAGAGTTAGGAGGGCCTAGCTAAGAAAAGTTGGAAGAGCAAATAGCCAGAGAACATTATAATATTTGCAGACCCATAGTCTCATCTCTTGCATGAACGTTAAGGAAAACTTTGAGAGAGCTGGCATGTTGCTGGAAAAATCTGCAGATGACCCCAAAATGGGTGGAATTATGAATAATGATGGGGATGGGTAAATTATGCAGAATAATCTAGAATACTTGGTAAAGTGGGCTTCTTTGTTGAATATGCATTTCAACACAGACCAGTGCAAGGTCATACATTGTGGAACAAAGAATGTAGGTCACACTTATACGAAGGGGGACTGTATTCTGGAGAAGAGTGACTCAGAAAAGGACATTTGGTAGATAACCAGTTGAACATGAGCTCCCAGTGTGATCCTGTAGCTAAGAGGGAAAACACAGTCCTTGAGTGTATACAGAGAAACATAAAGTAGGAGTAGGGAGGTAGTACTACCAATATATATGGCATTGGTGAGACCATTATTGGATACTGTGTCCAGTTCTGGTGCCCACACTTCAAAACACGGCAATAAAAAATTTGAAAGGGATCAGAAAAATGCTACCAGAATGATTGGACATCTGGAAAACCTGCCATATAGTGAGACATAAGAAGCTCAATCTATTTAGTGTATCCAAGAGAAAGTTAAGAGGTGATTTGATCACAGTCTACTAACACCTACAAAGGGAAGAGATTTCTGATAGTACAGGACTCTTTAAACTAGCAGGAAAGGGCATAATGAGATCCATCGGTTGGAAGCTGAAGCTAGACAAATTCAGACTAGAAATAAGGGGCACATTTTTGACAGTGAGGGTAATTAACCATTGGAACAATTTACCAAGGGATGTGATGAGTTCTCCGTCGCTTGAAGTATTGATTTAAAGACTGGATGTCTTTCTAATCTCTCTTGAACTAGCTCAAACAGAAGTTACGGGCTTGATAAAATGACTAGGTGAGGTTCTCTGGCCTGTGTTATGCAGGAGGTCAGACTAAATGATCATACTGGTCCTTTCTGGCCCTAAACTCCATGAATCTATGAACTTTCAGAGACGGTAACCCTGAGTGTTAGCACAATCATAATACTCTCAATGGACACGTATATACATTACAACGAGGGTGTTAAGTGATCCACACAAAGCATTAAGGGCTTGTCTACACTTAAAGTGCCATTGTGGTGCTTCAGTGAAGACACTACCTACACTGACGGGATGGGTTCTCCTGTTGGCATAGGTAATCCACCTCCCCAAGAGGTGGTAGCTAGGTCAACAGGAGAATTCTCCCATCAACCTACAAGTGTCTATACCAGAGATTAGGACGGTTTAACGGCATCACTCAGGGTATAGATTTTTCACACCCTTGAGCGACATAGTTAAACCGACCTAATTTCCTAGTGTAGACCAGTTCTACGTCACTATCAGCCTACTTGCTTTTCCTGTGCCCAAAGACCCACCTGCAGGGGTGTGATGCCTCTCCTTTCCATGTGGTGAAATAAAGCAGAAGCCCACACAGGCCTGGTAAATACACCAGCTGCTCAGACAGCAGGAAGGGATAGTGCCGTGGGGAGGAGGGGCTGTGCCCAGCTCAAGGCTGGGTGGAAGATTTGTTTTTGTGGTTGCTTTTTGGAACTTTGTGTTAATAAAGACGCCAGACCCCAAGAAAGGCTGTGATTGAATGAGCAAGACTGTGTGGAGTTTTGTTTAAGGAGCCCTGAAGAAGGGGAAAATAGGGGCAGGCACTGCAGAGGCACCCCTGGCCATGGGGGGGGACGCATGAGCGGCGGCCATTGCGTTATACTCTGAAACCTAATGATGGCCTTTTAAATGTCAGCTTTAGCCAGCAATTTAGCCTGGTGATCAGTTTAGCAGAAGTGTCCAGCTGGTTTTTGGCACTTGAGAAGCCATAGGAAGTGGCTTAGGCTGGGGTGCTCTCCCACAGTCCTATCTCTTCCCTTTTCTCCCTGTGTCCCCAACAACTTCTACAATGCAAATGCAATTATGTGCAGCTGACACAAAAATCAGCACAATGTAGAAACTGTAGGGGCAGGATAAAATAACTTGAATTCAGTCTCAAACTAAATAAAGCAAGGCACGCTGTGCTGATTGCATCATTCATTTTCATATTTCATTCACTAAAAACCTCCATCCTCCAACTTTCCTGCAGGTGCCACAGAATTTCCTGTCTGTTGCACTGTAGACAGGCATCCTTGCTGCAGAATTTAGGTCCCGTTTGCAGCAGAGTAGGCGAGATTTTGACCCCCTCTCCCCCCGCTGGCATTCTTTCAGCAGCTCTGGAGACAGAAGTATCCTGTTACCTAGAGAAGTGACCCATTCACGTCAAGAAAGAAAGGGAAACAAATCAGTGGAGGGGGAGGGGCTTATGGTGACCTGTTGATAAAGAGACATACAGGACCGACACTTTCAGATATGACTAGTCCTGTAGGATGCCCAACTTGAGACATCTTGAGCCTGATTTTCAGAGAGTGCCGAGAACCTGTCCTCTAAAAAAATCAGGCCCTTTTAAGGCTTCCCAAGTTGGGTCCTGAAAACTGTGGCACCCCAAATCACTAGTCACTTCTGAAAAATAATTAGGCCACATGTGGCTCCTGCCAACCCAAAATACACTCAAAATGAAATAGGTTCAGAATAAATAGTTATGGGCGTTTGAGTGCACTCAAGCCATATTTTTTGCTGGTATTAAGGAGGGGTGGGGAAGACGTCTCATTTCATGGAAGAAAAAGTATCTGTGATGCCTAATTGTTTATCTGAAAATGAGTCAGGTAGTTAAAACTTCCACTTTTATGGTTTAGCGGTAATGAGCAAAACCAAAACCTGTGGGTCTTCTTCCTGGTTTGTGCTATACGCCAAAGCTCTCTCATTTCTCGGGCCAACGTACCTTTGCCCTCATGCTTGCAACACTTGATACTGTGGTGATTTTTACACAGTCACAGTTTGTCAGAAGGGGACTTGTAATGGGTTCTGACATCACTAGACCTGCTGCCTCAGTTTCCCCACCTGCTCTCATTTTTCCATCTAGTCCAGTGGTTCTCAAACTTTTTTTTCCACGGACCACTTGAAAATTGCTGAGGGTCTCGGCGGACCACTTCATGATCTTCCCAAATGTTGTTTCTACCGATAGCTAACTATCGTAAAGCACTTTGGATAAAAGCGCTATATAAAAAAAAAAGTAATAATAATTAACATTTTCTTGTTCTACAAATAAAAGCACACAATTCATACTTTAATATCAGTTGTCTTACCTTTCTAACGCGATGGATGTGCCCTCTCTCCCCCACCGTGGCAGCCCCCAAGCTGGGGCTGGGAAGGAAGGGAGTGTCTCCTTCTCACCCTTGTGGCAGCAGCCCCCAACCTGGGGCTGGGAAGGAGTGGGGTCTCTCCCTCTCTCCCCCGCCGTGGCAGCCCAGAGCTGGGGCTGGGAAGGAGGGCCGTCTCTCCCTGGCAGCCGCAGCCCTGGAGCTGGGGAAAGTCACCTCTTTCTTTGGCCATCACAGCTCTGCACATCCCAAATTTCCCCCACCCCGTCTTCTCACCTCACTTCCCCCTCCCACCTACCCTCTGCACGGCTCCAGTAATTAGGTGGGTGGTCCTTCATTCTCCTGTGTGCCACCGCCCAGGCGTGCGCCTTAGAGGGATCTATCCGCGGACCACCTGAATGGAGCTCGCGGACCATAGTTTGAGAATCTCTGGTCTAGTCTATAGTCTCCCCCTGGTTATTTTTAGTGCTTTTGACTCTCCAGCCAATGCCAAAGTCCAACCAAACAGATCCTTCATCAGCCCTCCCTGGCATAGGCGCCGACTCCGTGGGTGCTCCGGGGCTGGAGCACCCAAAGGGAAAAATTAGTGGGTGCTCCGCACCCGCCGGCAGCCAAGCTCCCCCCTCCTCACCTCCTTCNTTCTTCCTGGTTTGTGCTATACGCCAAAGCTCTCTCATTTCTCGGGCCAACGTACCTTTGCCCTCATGCTTGCAACACTTGATACTGTGGTGATTTTTACACAGTCACAGTTTGTCAGAAGGGGACTTGTAATGGGTTCTTACATCACTAGACCTGCTGCCTCAGTTTCCCCACCTGCTCTCATTTTTCCATCTAGTCCAGTGGTTCTCAAACTTTTTTTTCCACGGACCACTTGAAAATTGCTGAGGGTCTCGGCGGACCACTTCATGATCTTCCCAAATGTTGTTTCTACCGATAGCTAACTATCGTAAAGCACTTTGGATAAAAGCGCTATATAAAAAAAAAAGTAATAATAATTAACATTTTCTTGTTCTACAAATAAAAGCACACAATTCATACTTTAATATCAGTTGTCTTACCTTTCTAACGCGATGGATGTGCCCTCTCTCCCCCACCGTGGCAGCCCCCAAGCTGGGGCTGGGAAGGAAGGGAGTGTCTCCTTCTCACCCTTGTGGCAGCAGCCCCCAACCTGGGGCTGGGAAGGAGTGGGGTCTCTCCCTCTCTCCCCCGCCGTGGCAGCCCAGAGCTGGGGCTGGGAAGGAGGGCCGTCTCTCCCTGGCAGCCGCAGCCCTGGAGCTGGGGAAAGTCACCTCTTTCTTTGGCCACCACAGCTCTGCACATCCCAAATTTCCCCCACCCCGTCTTCTCACCTCACTGCCCCCTCCCACCTACCCTCTGCACGGCTCCAGTAATTAGGTGGGTGGTCCTTCATTCTCCTGTGTGCCACCGCCCAGGCGTGCGCCTTAGAGGGATCTATCCGCGGACCACCTGAATGGAGCTCGCGGACCATAGTTTGAGAATCTCTGGTCTAGTCTATAGTCTCCCCCTGGTTATTTTTAGTGCTTTTGACTCTCCAGCCAATGCCAAAGTCCAAACAACAAACCAAACAGATCCTTCATCAGCCCTCCCTGGCATAGGCACCGACTCCGTGGGTGCTCCGGGGCTGGAACACCCAAAGGGAAAAATTAGTGGGTGCTCCGCACCCACCGGCAGCCAAGCTCCCCCCTCCTCACCTCCTTCTCCCCCCCCCCACTTAGCGCACCGCGTCCCCTCCCCCCCCCCTCCCTCCCAGCGCTTTCCGCCCCCCCCCCCCCCCCCCGCGCCTTCCCCCCCCCCCCCCGCCCCCCCCAGCAGCTGTTTGGTGGCGCTTAGGACTTGCCAGGAGGGGGGATGCGGCGCACCCAGGGGAAGAGGCGGAGAAGCGGCGAGGCTGAGGCAGGGACTTTGGGGAAGGGGGTGGAATGGGGGCAGGGTGAGGGCAGTGCAGGGGAGGGGGAGGTCGAGCACCCACCGAGAAGAGGGGAAGTCGGCGCCTATGCTCCCTGGGTTAAACACTCCTTTCCCGTGGTGCAAGGGCTGCCACAGCACTTCTGCGGGTGCCACACCCTCCCTGTACTATGGATCCCAGGGCTCATGCCCTAACTTGTGCACAGCACTCTGCCCTCAGCCCAAGACTGCTCTGCTCTGCTGTTTCCTTTAGCCACTTTCTACAGTGCCTGGCACTTGTCAGGCCTTCTTCTCTGGCTGCCCCTACACAAGCCCCTCCTCACAGTCCTTCTGTAGCCTGCCTCTAGGCATCTTCTTTGGCTCTTTCGTGACGCCTTCTCCATCTCCATCTCAGTCAGGGAACCACTACCAGGCCTTCTGCAGACGCCTGTGTCTAGATAACCTTCTAGCTCAATGCTGCTCCTCCCAGCCCTACACCTACTCAGAGCAGGCTGCCTTTTATGTTCCCAGCAGGCACGACTCTCAGTCACATGGAGGTTGGGGGAAGCCGTTAGAATCCAGGTATACTAACTACATTGTACGCAGTGTAATCGTGTAGTGAACTTTCCAGTTCTATGAATTAGTGGTAATTACAGGTAGCAAATAGGATAACCACAGTATAATTGCAATTAACTGCACTATCATTACGGTACCCTTACTCTGAGGTGTGACCTATTTTCCTTCATAAAAGTGACATGCAAGGGAGTTACAACATCTCCCAGCCAGTGATCCAAACTGTTAGCAATGCACCTGCACAGCCTTTCACTATAGGAATGAATCACTGTGCTGGTGCCAGTCAGGCCTGTAGAATCAATGCACCACAGCAGAGACAAGGGCCGGTCAGGTTCCCCCATGTTCTACCAGAAAGTAGAGGGAGCACTCTACAGGGGACAGAATAGTTCAGTGTGTATGTGTAACGGCCCCCACTGAGGATATCAGTGCGGTTTGAACCTGGGGCCATCAGAGCAAAAAGCATTAGCCTTTACCACTCCAGTTAAAGAACTAAGCCCTTTACTTAGTAGCCAGAGCAGACTCATTAACTGCTATGTGGGTAGCCACCAGAGAGGGGACAAAAAGTAACTCTCCTGGTGTGGATTACACAGGCCCAGCCAATCTTTGTCCTCTGGTTGTTACAAGAGTGCTCTACGTCTGTGAGTATGTACATAGTTAATAGATAAGGAGCAAGCAGATGGCGCTCAAGAATATGTAGCATACTTCTTGGGTTGGTGTTGGGCCAATAAAACTCTTTGTTGTGCCCTGCAAACGGCCTCCTCTGGCAGCTCTTTACATGCCGTCAACTCAGGTAATCATCTTTGTTACCCAGACATCTGTTAAGCTGGAATCAAATCTGTAACTGAGAGCAGCACGAGCTCCAAAGTCTATTAACAACCTCTGGAGTCATCCTGCCTCCTTGCTGGCTGTCTTTTAAGATGCCTTAAATTGTCATTTAAAAGATGGCGGGAGCAACAGCAACATGTCAGTATAACACTCTCATCATCAGCAATGTGCAATTAGCAGCGATGCCTAATGAGCCCTCTAATGCACGCTTGTTCGTTTCACTGTGGGCAAGTCACGGTATCTGCGTAACATTGCCTCTGTCTGAGTTAATCATACGGCAACACGACTGGATTGATCTTTGCCAGCATGATTGATCCAACCCCACTGAGCGGAGCTGGAGCGCTCGTGGGACAGTTAGCACCCTTTGCAAACCGCTATAAATCCTGCAATAAAACGCCCATTAGGAAACAGTAAAACTTTATTAAGTACAAGATTATAAGTCATGAGCCAGAAGAAAAAATTCAAGAGTCTATTTCCCCTCCCCCACGAGTAATTTTCTTTCCTGGTGCATGTGGGCGAAGCAAGGACTGGAATGCTTTCCCGGCAGGTTCCGGCAGCTCAGAGGCATTGTATATCACTGGGCAACGTGACTCGGCGTTCAGGTTGTCAGTTGCGCCGTTGAAGTTAATGGGCCAGGCACTTTGTGTTGGTGGGAGACAGCCATGCGAACACAGTTCTAAAAAAGAAAAATACACTCGAGCAGTGACAAATTGCCGGGCGGGGGCGGAGAAAGAGGAAGCACAGAGTGAGACGGGGAGAAAGAGGGAGAGGGCGGACAGGAAATATCATTGAGAGGGAAAGAAGGCCACGTTAAAAATATATATATTGATATAGTGGGGATGTGTGTAAAAGAAAACACAAGAGCCCACCCAGCCGGCGGGGGAGGAGGAAGCAGCTGTCGTTTTAGGAAGATTTATCACAGAGCCGAGTTGGACGGCTTGAAACTCACAGTCAGGGGAAAAAAAAAAAAAAAGGCTGATTTGATGAAATAATTACAAGAGAGAGAACGAGAGGGAGAAGCAGAGTTTACAGCTGGCAGGAACCTGAAAGGGCAGAGTGGATTGGTAGGAAAGTGTTGGCGATTTTAGCTGGTTCTCACTGCGCTCTAGATTGTGAACCCCCGTGGCTTGTGCTGAGTGCTGCCCCACCAAAATCAATGGACTAGGCGGGGCCCAGGTCCTGCCACACTGCCCCAGGCCTGGTGAGGAGCACCACTCCGTCTTTCCGATGAGCTGCAAAACCCAGCTCCTGACCAACTGTGGGCACGAAAGAGCCCCTGGCACTTTTTGCAAGAGCAGAATGTTAATTCTCACTGTTCTGGCCAAATTGCCGCTTTGGCAATTATATAGCTCAGTGGTTTGAGCATTGGCCTGCTAAACCCAGGGTTGTGAGTTCAATCCTTGAGGGGGCCACTTAGGGATCTGGGGCAAAATCAGTACTTGGTCCTGCTAGTGAAGGCAGGGGGCTGGACTCAATGACCCTTCGAGGTCCCTTCCAGTTCTATGAGATAGGTATAGCTCCATATATCCTGGCAACTTAATCCCACCTCCACTGCTTTCATCGGATTCTGTATACTTCTGCACCTCGCAATCTAAATGATTGCATAAAGGTGCTAGACAATGGCCAGGTCCCACTCCTGCGAGAGCTGCACTCCAGTGGTGGGTGAAGAGCTTTGCATGTGAAAGTTTCATTCAGGCGCTAGCACTGTAAGCTATTTATTGTTCAGGTGGTGCCATTCACACCGGGGCATCACTGATGTATGAACCATACGCCCCCTGTATATGCTGCGAAGGATGTTTGCCATCGCCCTTAGGGGAAGGAGTTAAGGCAGGAATGCTTCACATCACGTGCAGAAAGTGAACTCTCAACGGAAAAAGAGGTGTCCAGCTTTTTTTGATGTCCAGATCTCTGTAAAGACTTAAAGATCCCTGAGCTGTTTACATATAACCCTGAGACATTTGAACAGACCCTGTCATGCTTCATGACATACCCAGAAAATTCCTCCCTATATTACCACTAGGGGGCATACTGAAGTCTCATTGACACTAAGCATATATAAGGCACTTGTCATGGTACCACATGACATTAGCGGAGGGCAACAAAAATGATTAGGGGGCTGGAGCACATGACTTATAAGGAGAGGCTGAGGGAACTGGGATTCTTTAGTCTGCAGAAGAGACAAATGAGGAGGGATTTGATAGCTGCTTTCAACTACCTGAAAGGGGGTTCCAAAGAGGATGGATCTAGACTGTTCTCAGTGGTACCAGATGACAGAACAAGGTGTAATGGTCTCAAGTTGCAGTGGGGGAGGTTTAGATTGGATATTAGGAAAAACTTGTTCACTAGGAGGGTGGTGAAGCACTGGAATGGGTTACCTAGGGAGGTGGTGGAATCTCCTTCCTTAGAGGTTTTTAAGGTCAGGGTTGACAAAGCCTTGGCTGGGATGATTTAGTTGGGGATTGGTCCTGCTTTGAGCAGGGGGTTGGACTAGATGACCTCCTGAGGTCCCTTCCAACCCTGATATTCTATGATTCTGATTAAAAAACTAGGACGATATAAAATGTACATGGCTCACATTAAATTAATAAAACACTGGCTAACTTATAGGTCTCAAAATGTAATTGTAAATAGGGAATCATCATCAAGTGTGTCTGTTTCCAGTGGGGTCTCGCAAGGATCAGTTTTTGGCCCTAGGCTATTTAACATTTTTATCAGTGACCTGGAAGAAAACATAAAATCATCACTGATAAAGTTTTCAGAGGACACAAAAATTGGGAGAGTGGTAAATAATGATGAGGACAGATCACAGGGATCTGGATAGCTTGGTAAACTGGGCACAAGCAAATAATATGTGTTTTAATATGGCTAAATGTAACTGTACGTATCTAGGAACAAAGAACATAGGCGATACTTACAGGATGGGAGACTCTATTCTGGGAAGAAGTGACCCTGAAAAAGATTTGGGGCCATGATGGATAATCATCTGAACATGAGCTCTCAGTGTGATGCTGTGGCCAAAAGGATTAATGGGGTCCTGGGATGAATAAACAGGGGAATCTTCCCCTGTATTTGGCACTGGTGCAAGCGCAGCTGGACTCCTGTGTCCAGTTCTGGTGCCCACAATTCAAGAAGGACGTTGATACATTGCAGAGGGTTCAGAGAAGAGCCACAAGAATGATTAAAGGATCAGAAAACATGCCTCAGACTCAAGGAGCTCAATATATTTATATTAACAAAGAGAAGATTATGAGGTGACTTAATTACAGTCAATAAGTATCTACATGGAGAACAAATTAGGACAGGAAATAAGGTATACATTTTTAACAGTGAGAGTAATGAACCATAAATTGGAACAATTCACCATCGGTCAAGGTGGATTTTCCATCACTGAATTTTTAAATCCAGATTAGATGGGTTTTTTTCTAAGAAATCTGTTCTAGGAAATATTTGGGGGCGGTTCTCTGGCCTGTGTTATACAGGAGATCAGACTAGGTGATCACAATGATCTCTCCTGGCCTTGGAATCCATGAATCTATGTCAGAGGTAGGCCCCAGCTGTTCCCCCTCCCCTGCAGCCTCAGCTCACCGGCGCGGAGGGGGGGGCAGGGGAGAGGAGGGAGGGAGGCTCACCCGCAGCCTCAGGGGAGCAGGCAGGCGGTGCGGGGGGCAGGAACGCTGCGAAGGCGGGCGGAGGACTCAGGAGGAGCACCGGGCAGCCACGCAACCGGCCGGAGAGAAGCGGTGCTTTAAAGGGGAAACTGCCGCTTCTCTCCGGCTGCACGGCTGCCCCTGCTCCTCCTGAGTCCTCCGCCCATGTTCGCAGGGCCACATTCCGAAAGGGGATGGGGGAGGATAGGGGGCAGGGTCCCAGGGGGGCGGTTAGGGGCAGGGGGTCCCGGGAGGGGGCGGTCAGGGGACGGGGGATGGGGGGTTGGATAGGAGGTGGGAGTCCCGGCGGGCCTGTTGGGGGCAGGGGTGTGGATAGGGGTCAGGAGGGCAGTCAGGGAACTGGGAGCAGGGGGGTTGAATAGGGGGTGGGGTCCCAGGGGCCGGTTAGGGGCGGGGGGTCCCGGGAGGGGGCGGTTAGGGGACAAGGAGCGGGGGGGTTGGATGGGTCGTGGGTTCTGAGGGGGTCAGTCAGGGGGCAGGAAGTGGGAGGGGGCAGATAGGGGGCTGGGGCCAGGCTGTTTGGGGAGGCACAGTCTACCTACCCAGCCCTCCGTAACGTTTCGCAACCCCGATGTGGCCCTCGGGCCAAAAAGTTTGCCCACCCCTGATCTATGTCTATAGTGCAATCAGAGGGGTGACTGCAGCGGGGGCAGACATTAATCTAGCTAGTGTGGTTACAAGTACCAATGAAAACATGGCAGTGTAGGCATCAATGTGGGCTGTCCAATCATGCCCGGGACCCTGCATAAGTACTTGTGTTGCTAGCCCATGCCAGGGTCTGTGTTGTCGCATCTTCACTGATATTTTTTGCCATGCTTGCTAGATTAAAGCTTGCACAGGTACCCGCAGTGTCAACATACCCTAAGTCCCCTCACCCCATCCTAGCATAAACTACCATCAGTCTAAGGCCCCTTTGACACTGCCAGAGAGGCCATAGTGGCAATTTTGAATCAAGCCCCATATCTCTACAGATGAAAAAACAAGAATCTTTATATGATATTGCCAACAAGCATCCAAAAATCAGGAGTCAGTCCTCAAAAAGTTGTGAGATTTTAAAAAAAATTAAAAATGTGGGGTGCTTTTTCTTTGATTTCTGGTCTTACGGTTCATGTTTTCCAGCTTTTCTCCACAGCTTCGAGCACTTTCATTTACTTTCATTTACAAATGGAAACCTGAGATTCTCATGTGATCATATGACTCCAGGAGCTGGGGCTTTAAGAAAACACCAACGGTGAAACCCTAACTCAAGTGAAGTCAATGGGGCTGGGATATCACCGTAAATATCACAAGATTCATGATAAAATCACAAGAGCTGGCATAACTCTGGGCACTTTCCATAAGCACACTCACCTCTGCTCATTCCCTGAATCTCAGTTGCCTCTCTCCTCTTCCAGAGAAGATTTCCTCAACTGTATATTCTCTGTCTTTGGTGCAGTTTTGTTCAGCAGATTGAGCTCTGAGATTTCTAGGAAGGCTCTAGTTTGTGCAGTAGTGCAGCGGCTGACCCATAGTAAACAGACTTAAAAAAAGTTTTGGACAAGTGAGCTTGAGAAGCCATGGCTGATCATGCCCCAGAGAGAATAAATATGTGGATCCTTGCCCACTTTTGAAAATATTTCGCTGGGGCCAGGAGAGCAGTGAATAGGGCTTTAGTAGTCTAGTCCCAGGAGCAGTAATAAATTGCTAGCATGGAAAAGTGTAACTCCATCAGAGACGCGAGCTGTTATTTTGTGAATAAGTTCCCTCCAAAGTGAATGTCTCCTATTGATCCCCAGTCATGGGCTATCCCATGTGAAAAGGCCGGTTAGCTAGACGAGCTGAGCAGCATAGTCATAGATGAAGCTTTGCTGGGGGGGGGGCGGGGCAGGGGGTTGTTACATTATTTGCTTATTTTTTAAAACAATTTATAGAATCCCGCAGAAGAAAAATCGTTTGGTTACATTCTATATTTTTAGACTAATTGTTACAGAATCCTATTGGTTTAATGTCTTGAAAATTCTATAGGACTATTCTATAAGGGGGTAGAACCCCATTTTCAAAGCTGGGCTCCTAGCTCAGTATTTAGACACACAAAATAGGGATTCGGGTGCCCAAGTTTAGGTGCTCAGGTTTGGAAATTGGCCCTTTAAGCTCTTGTGAGCATCCCCTTTTGCAGCAGTAAAATGGGGCTATTTATATTTACAAATATTGTAGCTAAGTAATGTTCTTGCTATGCAAAGAAATATCCAATTCTTTTGCATCTGACGAAGTGGGTATTCACAGGGTGCAGGCACAAAAGAGGGAGAGCCTGCACAGGACCCTGGGACAGGGCAAGTCACCTGGAGTGGGGTGTGACTCATTTGGCCCATAGAAGTTTCTGGCCTTTCTGTTGCAAGGAGTCACCGTCCCTCCCTAGACCGACGTTTCTGGGGTGCTACTGAGCCATAGGTCCCACCTTGCAGAAATCGCTTGCCACATTCATTAAAAGCAGCAGCAAAGATGTGAATTTTACCTCCCACTGTATCCCCTCCCTAGATCTCCAGAGCCCACAGGGAACTAGCTAATCCCCACGGGCTGTCACCCAGTGACTGGCTAGTTTTCTGAGGCTGGGTGGCCACTTGGCTGGGCTGTAGCAGGCAGAAGTGAGGACCCGGGACTCTGAGAGGGAGCCCCAGGTACGGACTCTTGCCTGCAGTGCATATTATCTGGTCGCATCTGCTCCTCCTTCCAGCCTATCTCCGTATTGTTCTCAGCATCCTCCCATGGCTGGGTCTTCTCCCGCTCAATTGCCAAAAAGATGCAGTGTGGGGGCCATGTGCTTCAGCAGCAGAGGCTGGGCTTCCCAGAGGGGCTCTGTGGAGGAGCTGCCAGGACCACCGTCAGACGAATGCCCCGAGGAGCTGTGGGCACCCCGAGGAGACAGAGGACCTTTGGACGACGGAGCCCTACACCCACACTGTGGTAGGAAGTAGCCCAGGGGAACCAGACTTTAGTCCAGTTCTGCTGCTGGAGAGGGAGTCAGCGTGTTTCGGGAAGATCCCTACTGACACAGTGGAGGACCCATCTGCCACTCTTAGGGCCCTGGACTGGGAGGGGACACAGTGGAGTAGGGTGGGCCCGGGTCCCCCTACTCCCCCTGCCACTGACCCCACCCCTGGGGTGGCGGCCAAACCCCCTCTTTTTGGCCTGTGCTGTGTTATGAGCTCACCCTCAGCCAGAAGGCTGTGGAGCCATAGACTGTTTGTGCTCTGTCCCGCCCAGAGGGCCAGAACTCCCCTATAGACGGTTAATTACTGTTTGCCCCGCCAGGTGGCTGCAGGCTAAAGACTATTTGTGGCTAAGCCCCATCCAGAGGGCTGTAGCTTCCCCTATAGACTACTCCTTGCTGTCTGCCTGTAAGTGAGGCGGAGTGGCCTCCCTCGCCACTCGAGAGCGAGAGACCACTACAGATGCATACAAACATGGGGCTGTGGAATCCTTTGAATTAGAGCATAAAACATTCCTGATGTGTCCTTATTAACCAATGGCTTCTCCATTCCTGTTCCTGGAGATCACACCTTCCAGGCTTTGCACCCTTCCCAGCAGCCTCAGGGTTTCCTCGCCATCTTCATCCCTATTCCCAGTTAGCCCTGTGTCGCTTTCCCACTGAGACCGCTGCCCTGAAAGCCCGTGGCCTGTCCCACTACTGACAGTGTCTCAGACATAGCCTGTGAAACAGATTAGAAAGGAGCGGCTCTTTGAAGCGTCTGCAGAATTTTTCATTGCAGATTCCCAGCTGCACTTTCCTGCTGGCCTTGCATTCCTGCAGCGGCTGAGCAGCAAAGCGGGATGGAACGTTTGCATAGAAAATGTATTACACATCCTACCAGCTACTCCCCCACGCCGGAAAATATTTCCTGCAGCCTTCCACCCAAAAAAGGCCAAAATCCAACTGTTGTTTTTCCATAATACAGAGTTAAACCTTTTCTGAACTGCTCTTGAAAGCTTGTATCAGTCGTGAGTGGCTTGAGACAGACCATACGATTATCAGTGAACATTTGTATTATGGTAGCACTCAGAGGCCTCAATCCAGTCAGGATCTCACTGCAAGAGGCACCGTCCAGACACAGAATAAATGACAGTCTCTCTGCCTCAAGGAGCTAAGAATCTAAGCAACAAGATGTAAAAAGCAGGCAGACAAACACGTGGCCCAGGATAGGGGGAAAGCAGTAAGGCCGGGATGTTTTAGCACAGCCCAGCTGCGTAGCCAATCAGTAGCAATCACAACTCACGCTCTGGCTGAAATTTGTCAGGTGGCCGTTTCCTGTAGGCATCATGAGAAAGGCAGTAGTTGAAGTAGATTGAAGGGGGAGTTCTCCCAGCCCCAGCCGTGGGGAGTGGTGGGGAAATGTGCTTATGTAACCCACACACCTCCTGGGTGTGGTGTTCTTTCCCATCTAGTGGCACCGAGACCACTTAGAGAGAGAAATGAGTCTGCTCTACAGCCTTAGCTAGAGGCCATGTGGCTTTTAGCTCATGCTGTAGAAGCTCATGCACTAAGCTCCAGAGGTCCCATGTTCAATCCCACCTGCTGACGACCAGGGTCTATCAGCGTTACAATTACCCAAAGGAGAGCATGGAGGGGGTGGTCTCCCTCTGCTTTCAGCTGTACTCCTCCTTACATTCAACTCTGGAGAGAGGCAACTTGTAAGGAAGGACTGAGAGGAGGATACAAGTCCACAAAGGTTGGGCAGCTGCTGGGCTCAATGACTGCCTGTCACGCTGACCAGTGTAATCTCATTAGAACAAAGGACTGGAAGGGACCTCCTGGGTCACTGAAACCAGTTCCCAGCAACCCCATTCATAAATGTAGCAAGCTCCATCTTCAAACTAGTCTGGCTTCTTGCCCCCACTACTGCTATTAGGAGGCTGTTCCAGAACATCTCACGCCTCTGATGGTTAGAAACCTTCTTCTAATTTCCAGTTTAGATTCACTCATGGCCTGTTTATCCCCATTTGCTCTTATGCCAGATGTTTCCTGGTGCTCTCCAGTCTGCCTACATCCAACTGTTGTGTCTTGTCTTATACTTAGATCACAAGCTCTTTGGGGCAGGGACCATCTGTTTAGTCTGTGTTTGTACAGTGCCTATAGGATCCTGGTCCATGACTGGGGCTCCTAGTCAGGTGTGGCTACAAATATTAAATGCTAATGATGAACTAGTGCCATTACAGATATTGACGGGGAGGTTTTCTCATATATATTGGAGGGGTGTCGGAGAAAGTGCGAGGTGGTAGCAGGAGAAACAAACAGGTGGGACAACGAAGCTGGAGTTGCTGCAGACTCCAGGCAGGGGTTGACATCATGATAAGAGAAGAAGATGGATGGATAGGGCAGGGCTGAGTTNACCTTAGCTAGGGGCCATGTGGCTTTTAGCTCATGCTGTAGAAGCTCATGCACTAAGCTCCAGAGGTCCCAGGTTCGATCCCACCTGCCGACGACCAGGGTCTATCAGCGTTACAATTACCCAAAGGAGAGCATGGAGGGGGTGGTCTCCCTCTGCTTTCAGCTGTACTCCTCCTTACATTAAACTCTGGAGAGAGGCAACTTGTAAGGAAGGACTGAGAGGAGGATACAACTCCACAAAGGTTGGGCAGCTGCTGGGCTCAATGACTGCCTGTCACGCTGACCAGTGTAATCTCATTAGAACAAAGGACTGGAAGGGACCTCCTGGGTCACTGAAACCAGTTCCCAGCAACCCAAGCATACAACCCCATTCATAAATGTAGCAAGCTCCATCTTCGAACTAGTCTGGCTTCTTGCCCCCACTACTGCTATTAGGAGGCTGTTCCAGAACATCTCACGCCTCTGATGGTTAGAAACCTTCTTCTAATTTCCAGTTTAGATTCACTCATGGCCTGTTTATCCCCATTTGCTCTTATGCCAGATGTTTCCTGGTGCTCTCCAGTCTGCCTACATCCAACTGTTGTGTCTTGTCTTATACTTAGATCACAAGCTCTTTGGGGCAGGGACCATCTGTTTAGTCTGTGTTTGTACAGTGCCTATAGGATCCTGGTCCATGACTGGGGCTCCTAGTCAGGTGTGGCTACAAATATTAAATGCTAATGATGAACTAGTGCCATTACAGATATTGACGGGGAGGTTTTCTCATATATATTGGAGGGGTGTCGGAGAAAGTGCGAGGTGGTAGCAGGAGAAACAAACAGGTGGGACAACGAAGCTGGAGTTGCTGCAGACTCCAGGCAGGGGTTGACATCATGATAAGAGAAGAAGATGGATGGATAGGGCAGGGCTGAGTTGTGAAGGGCTTTGAAGGTTACAGGCTTCATTGATTTGCTGTGCCCTCCCCAAGTTGTAATCATACACGGATGTTCTGTTGCACCCTCCATTCAAGTTAGAGCATGTTATGAACATGCATCCATTAACAGAGCCTCACAACACCCCCACCCCCTCGGGATAAGGCGGTGGTGGTATCCCCATTTTACATACCGGCAAGCTGAGGCCAGGTCTACACTAGAAAAGGTTTGCCTGTATAGATATGGCAGCAAATCCTCCTAGTGGAGACGCAGCTTATACCAGTAAAAAACTGCTTTTGCTGACGTAGGTTATCCTGGTTCCCTGACTGAAATAAGCTATTAGTACCGGGAGAAGATTCTGACGCATACCTGCCCTCAAGCAACGGGAAGTGACTTGCCCACAGTCATAGAATCCAGAAAGGGCCCTGACACCCAATGACAAAGTCATGCAGCCCTGGTTTCATTGCAGAGTTGCCCCTAGTAGTTCAGACTCCATGCTGCCCACACTCCGGCCCGTTGCCTGCGTGCAGCGGCGGTGTCCCATTGCTAGTTCCTGCACTGAGTGCTGGCATTCCTTCAGCCCGGCTGAGTCACTCCTCTCGCTCGCTGCCCGTTGATATGCTCTTTAAATTCCTACGTGTTGTGAATAAACAGCAGATGGCCTGATGCACCGTGGGATGGATTCCTTACGGGCGCAGAGCTGGAGCTGCCATGACATCCCACCCAGGCACACTGGCACCGGATCGTGGATGGCGGTTAGTTGGCAGCACTGTGAGAGGTGCTCGGGTTAAAAGCTCTCCTGGAGAGGGGGCAGGTCGGGGAGAAGATTTGCTTCTCCCTTAGACTCACCCCACTCCAGCTACATGTAAGCCACAGCCTCATACACATCGTGCCTGCGTTTGGCCCACCCTGGCTAACTGACATGCAGGGAATCTAAGCGGCTGTAATGTCCATGCCAAAGGGCCAGAAGAGAGAGAAATAACTAACAGGAGAATGCAAGGAAGGGTCACTTACATTAAAGGGCAATCAGCCCCTACTCAATTTACCCCTTCTTCCAGCTCCTCTGCACACAGCTTACAGTGTAGACTCATCTAAATTCAATGCTCCACCCCCTCCACCCCGGACAGGAGGTTGGGTGGGGAGGGAGAGCTGACTTGAAGACGTCTTTGCACCTCCTCAGGGGAGCCACATCAACTCTTCATCCACTCTATTTCCCCAACCCCCATATCTACCCCACTTCTTGCCTTTGCAGCCTGCTTAGGCTTCTGTGCCGTGCCGCAGGCACAGCCTTCCTAAAGTTACGGTATTCTTCTCTTCATGGCTTATGCACTAAGTTCTGTGGGGGCCGCACCAGCGCCCTCCGAATTTGAAGGCAGAATTCTGCATTGACCTCAAGAGAAGCTGTTTTGTGAGGGCCCCATCCTGCAGTGTGTTGAGTGCTTTGCAATCCCCTTGAAATCAGTGGGAGTGAAGGGTACTTTGCTCCAGGCAGAATCAAGCCCTTTGCCATGACAGATCTCTCATTAATGCGTCCGTGCTCTCTGGGCTGAGAGCCATTTTGTGACACCGCACGCCAAACACAATGAAACAGAAAATGCAGTTGGATATGGGATGATGTCAATTAATGGTGGTGATGGCCTGAATACATAAAATTGTGCTTCACTCTGAAACTAAACTGATCCTTAATTAAAAGATAAGACCAGTATTTTTTTTTTAAATCCCCAAATGATTTATAGTAAAGAAATAGCCTGCTTAGCAACTGCAGTCACTCTTCTAAATGACTGTACAGTTTCACACCAGCTGCAACCCCATCTTACAAGCCAGGGTGGGTCAGTGCTTGGATAGGAGACTTGCCAGGAGTCACAACTGACTTCCCCCACTTCAGTACTTGGTCAGTGCCCCAGCATAGTTAGGAAGCATTTGTGAAAAGGTGCCATCTTTCTGATGAAATGTGCATTTACTACCCTGATTGTAATGGCTCAAAGATCCTCTGGTACCTTTTTACTAGGGTACAGCTATCATCCTTAAGATCCTGGAGAGCATAGCTGCTACTTCCCTACCCCATGTACAGTGGGGCCTGGTTTTGCCTCTTATGAACCAGCCAACACAGTTGAGCTCCATATGGGGTAGGGTACTAGTAATTTGCAGGTTACTTTCCCCAGGGAAGGGTCATGATATATGTAAACAGTGCTAAACAGCTACAAAAAACAGAAACAGGCTCCCACATAGCTTGAGTTCCAGCTTTGGCTCCCTTGTTTACCAGGGACTTTACACAGCAGACAGAGACACCTAGTGGTTGACTAATAAACTGCAAGTAAACCTATATCATTACAGGGAGCAAGGAAGGAAATTCTTACACAGGGCTGTGCCACAAGACACAATCTAACCCAAAGGCTTCTGAAGCAGGAAGTAATGAAATACAGTTAATTCGCCTCTCCTACTGGCTGAGCACCACTTTCTCTCCACTAACTTGAACTGAGCAGCATCTCATTTACACAAGTGTGAGAGGATAATCAGGCCCAGCAATGTAATTTTCCCTTGATAAGCCCAATACTGCCCTTCCACTGGTTGACTCACTCAGGAAGCTTATGCCTCATTATTAAAATGTTGATTCTCAGCTGAGGCATTTTATAGGCTGTTTTGCTGCATTCCAATAAAGTATTTGTAAGGCATCCCCACCAAACAGAAAACCTAAGTGGAAGGTTCCATAGTATAGTGATTATCACAGCTCCTTTACACAGAAGGGCCTGGGTCCAAGCCCCAGTTAAACCAGCAACTTTCTGTTTATCAAGATTGGCTGTTTTTCTAAAAGATCTGCTCTAGAAATTATTTCAGGGCAGTTCTCTGGCCTGTGGTATTCAGGAGTTCAGACTTGATGACCACAGTGGCCTCTTTTGACCTATGAAAAACCTAGGGCACAGCTACCGTATCCGGGTCTGATTCTCTTCTTGTCACTCTGGTTGGATAGTGGTGCAATACCATGGACTTGAATGGAATTACTCCTGATTTACACTGGTGCAGCTAAATGGAGACTCAGGCCTTTTCTCTTTATGATCTCACCAGGCACAAGTGTCTGCAGGTTTCTGTTGTTTCTCCATGAGAATTAAGGATACTGCATGACACTGATTTGGGCTGTTGCCGGGGGTACGGTCCTAAAAAAAAGACGCTGGTCATAAATATTATGTAACAAAATGGCCTGTGCTGTTTGACATATTCCTCTGTGACGAAAACGGCTGTATCTGCCCATGCAATTAATTGCACAGTGCAATATTGTGATACTTCATGGGACTGTATTATCAATTTATGGTTCAGCTGCAAGCTTGGGAATAGTAATTGTAACAGAATTTCACTGCTTAACATCATGTTTTTAATGTATTTCATTACAGCTGTTCTAAAAGTCCAATTATTTTTTAAACATTTCCTTTCAACTCCAAAAATACATTGCAATAAATAGAATTTAGTTATTAGAGAGGCTGTATTTTTTTCTTCTTCACTTGCAAATGTTTTAATACTTTTAATTAAGGACCTATCTGTCCTCAACTGTAAAGCTTTTATGATATAGCAATAAAGAGAATTGGAATAGATATTCAAAGTTTATCAGCCCATGTGGATTTTTTTTTAAACCTTCTAGTTTGGAAATTAAAAGTCACACTGTTTTATAGGATATATGGTTAAAAAATGCTCAGCTTAAGTGTGTCAGAAATTCCAAAGGGAAAAATTACAGAGCTAGGCTAAAAAGTCATAGGAAACATTTATAAAGTTCTCTTCCTGAAAATGCTATAGATTTGATTTGGGACAATTATTTGCTGTGGGAGTCTTGTGGGGGTTTTTTAAACTGAAAACACTAAGTTGTTTCCTTTGGGCCCCATTTTGCAATACTTGATTTTAATGGAAATTTGGCCTGAGCAAAGACTGCAAGATCAAGAGCGCAAGAGCTCTTAATTTCTTTAAATATTTTAACAGAAGAATGTGTGGTTTTCAGAGGCAGCTGTGGTCTAGCGGTCTGTGTTTGGGGTGAGGAGCCAGAACTACACCTCTACCTTGATATAATGCTGTCCTCAGGAGCCAAAAAATCTTACCGCGTTATAGGTGAAACCACGTTATACCGAACTTGCTTTGATCCACCGGAGTGCACAGCCCCCCCCCCGGAGCACTGCTTTACCGCGTTATATCCGAATTCGTGTTATATCGGGTCGCGTTATATCGGGGTAGAGGTGTACTTGAGTTCTCAGCCTGGCCTTGCTGCGTGGCCTTGGGCTAGTCTATCCTGAATTCCCTGCCTTTACAAACTGGATAATAATTATTCCTCGCCCCCTTGGGATGTGGTGTGGATTAGCTTGTGTTTGTACTTTGCTTTGGAAAAATATAGGTGCAAAGTGTTATTTTTAGTTTTTAAAAAAATAGGTCAAACTCTGGTAACTTGACTGCTTCTGGGATTGTTTATAACCAAGTTTTTTCATTATGCTGCATGTTGTTAACCAGAAGGGAAATGCTGGAAGCTCTCATTCAGAATGAGGTTTACTACCAATTAAGAAATGGCTGACAGAGACAAATAAAGTCAACTGCCCAGGAGCCGGAGAGGTAACTTGGCTGCCCGGGGTGGCACTCAGAAAGCCAGACGGAGGACTATGGTGGCCTTTTATTACCAATTACTTGGGGACAAAGATGTTACGATAGTGGCTAAAGCTAAGGACTAAGCATCAACAGTGAAGTTGCTTGGCTCTACTCAAACTAAATGAGCTATTGACTGAGGGACTGATCCCAAACCCTCTGGAGTCCAGGCACTTTGGTCAGGCCCTCACTATGAAATGGGTTAGTCTGGATCCTTGTATAGTTCTTCTGTCCATCTGGCCCAGGGAGAAGACTGCAGAAGAAAGGCAAGACAAAATTCCCCAAAACATGCGTCCTGATTCTTGGGTCTGGTCATGCTGGGGTCAGCTAAGGACCCAATAGGGGAATAAAGGAAGCTTTATGCTTTCTTGGTCCTCCAGTCCAGAGGCCAGCTAGAGGGTTGGATCAGCACTGGCTGAAATTAGAGCAGGCACAGGGTGGGATCCACAAAGAGAAAGGAAAAGGAAAGCATCCAGGGAACACGGAAGGACTTAAAGAGGAGGGCGCACCAGGCAAGAGCAGGAAAGAGGAAACCATCAGAGAATGGCTGGGTGGATTTAAAATTTTAAATGAAAAAAAATAGACAATTAGTAATTTAAGGAACAGATTTTTGGTCCCCAGATAGGCCTATGGGAAAAATACGCACTAACCTGAACATGCACATGAATTCCTGATCCGTATGCACCCATGGCTAGGTAGTTGTGTGCGTATAGCCATGCGCATACATAACTAGGGATTTGCAGACACACGCAGGTGTGCAAAATGGGTGTGACCACCAGAGAGCTGAAAATCAGGAGACATATGCACATTTACTAATAACCGGACAGAAAAAATCCCGGTGAACTATAAATTGCAACATTACCAACATTAAATACCAATCACCTACTACAGTACTACTTTTGAGACATGCTTTATTAATAAACCGTCTTTTAAAACAGTCCGAGCGTTTTACGGCATGTCCTCTTTAAGAAAGCCCTGACAAAGCAGGCATCATGACTAGGGAATGCTGGGATTATGGGTGTGGTGAGAGAGGACTGCAAGCAGAACGCTCTCACTTTCTTTCCCCTCCCCCATGTTACCTACCAGGGAGCCTCACCTGCCCTAAAATAACAACTGACTTGGGAGGTGGTAAGCTAATTCGGTCAGGGCTCTGACTTCTCAGTGTAATGCCAATTTCTACTTCCCTGATTACTGCCTACGAGTGATCACACATTACTCTGGCTGTCAGAGAAAAATATCTTGTCCTTCTTCAAAACCATAGTCAATTACCCCAGTGATTGTCCAATAGTTTATACTTATGTGCCAGGGGGTGCTCCCCACGGCTCCGCCACAGGCTCCACCCCCACCCCCACTCTTCCCACCCCTGTTCCACCCCACACCCCACCTCAACCCTGCCTCTTCCCGCCCCTGTTCCACTCCACCTCAACCCTGCCTCTTCCCACCCCTGTTCCATCCCACACCCCACCTCAACCCTGCCTCTTCCCACCCCTGTCCCACCCCACACCCCACCCCCATCACATGCACATATATACACACACGTCTCTATCAATGTAATAACCCCCCTTTAGGGCATTTGTGGTGTATCCGTAACCGATCAGAGCAGGTCACAGCTTGAGCGTCCACGGAATCTCTAGCCATGCGGCATTAAATGACTGCCTGAGCCATTTTTAAATGCAATTGTTACAATCACTACGGCAACATTTAAACACACTTCTCAAGCCTTCTCAATGCTGCCGCAGCTCTCGCATGGAGCCCAGGGGACTGGTTCCGTTTAGCAGGATTTTATGCATAAAGCAAGAGAGCGTTGTAGGGCAAAATGACAACAGAGCCCCCTCTCATTACCAGCCAGTGCGGGATGGGTCTCGGGAGATTTCCAGACACATTTGTTTCAATGCCTTTGCAGCAGCCTCGTTTCAGGGAAGGAGATAGGGAGGGGAAGTTGTTAGTGTCTCATCATATTACTTTGTAGCATGATTGCTTACAGCAGGTAGCTTGAAAAATGGCCAGGTAAACCCAGTAGGCAGAAGACAGATGCAGTGGTCACCATTAAAGAGTCAATATTGCCCACAGTTACCTGATAATGGTACTTAAGGTCCTGATCATGCAAACAGGTCCGTGGAATCCCAATGAAGTCACTGATAGATTTTTTAAGGCCAGAAGGGACCACGATTATCTCATCTGACCTCCTGCATAGCACAGGCCAGAGAATTTCTCCCAATGACTCTTGCACTGAGCCCAACAACCTGTGGTTGGACTGGAACATATCTTTCAGAAGGACATCCAGTCTTGATTTAAAGACTACGTGTTAGAGAATTTATCCCATCTCCCAGTAATCTTCCAGTGGTGGATCATCCTCATTGCATCTTATTTCTTTTGAGAACGTTGCTGACTTTAACTCTTGATAGGAGTCAACAGGACTTCCCGCAGCTACAGCGATCCATATTACTGGATCCCAAAGTAGAATCCAGGTCTAAATGATGGCAGTTTCCCCCCTCTGCTTTGAGCAGGAAATTGCTGTGATATCTCAGATACTGCGCTGTGCTACGCCAAAACTTTTTAGTGGCAACTACTATAGATCCAGAAGATTAATGGCTATGATTCTCCACTCCCTTGCATCTTGTGTTGTTATTGATAGCTGAGTTAAGAGATTGCAATGTGGGCATAAAATATGACCAAGCCAGAATGATTATATTTTAGATCCACTTTGCACAGATCAAAATGACTCCTCAGCATGGAAGGCCGTGGGGAGTCAGGCCATTAACAAAGAGGTTATATATTTATTTTAANTCCCACACCCGACCTCAACCCTGCCTCTTCCCGCCCCTGTTCCACCCCACCCCCCACCTCTTCCCCGCCTCTTCCCGTCCCCTCCTCTGAGCATGCCCGGCCCCCGTTCCTCCACCCAGCGCCTCCTGCACGCCGCAGAACAGCTGATCAAGGCGGGTGGGAGGCGCTGGGGGGAGGAGGAGGCACAGATAAGGGGGCTGCCGGTGAATTGCTCCATGAATTTTTTTCCCGTGAATGCCCCAGCCCTGGAGCACCCACGGCGTCAGACTCAGCGCCTATGCCTGTGGCCAATACCAAGCCTGGAGGGGGAATAAAAGAAGAGAGCCTGGCTCAGTTCAGGGCTGACTGGTGAGGAAGGAGGACAGAGCTCTGCCTCTCTGAGTGAAGGGAGCTTTGCTGGTGGAGAAACAGACCTGTTAGCCAGGGCAGCCACTGGGAGAGAAGCACTCGGCCCCCAGGAGAGAGTGACACTCAACTAAGAAACTGTTCAGGAGACTGTAGGGAGCTGACTTTACTTTTTGGCTTGGGAACATTTTGGGGCTAAGCCCCTCCAGCCCCCCCCCGCCCCTGAAGGGGTTAAGCCTGCAGGAGCCACACGCTGGACACATGAGACAGAGCCTTCCCTCTCCCTACCCCCGGGAGCCCCACGCCCATGCCAGGGTGCTGAGAAGGTCCACAAGGACCCGCTACCCCAGCCATGCCATTACTATACATCACACACACATATATACACACACGTCTCTATCAATGTAATAACCCCCCTTTAGGGCATTTGTGGTGTATCCGTAACCGATCAGAGCAGGTCACAGCTTGAGCGTCCACGGAATCTCTAGCCATGCGGCATTAAATGACTGCCTGAGCCATTTTTAAATGCAATTGTTACAATCACTACGGCAACATTTAAACACACTTCTCAAGCCTTCTCAATGCTGCCGCAGCTCTCGCATGGAGCCCAGGGGACTGGTTCCGTTTAGCAGGATTTTATGCATAAAGCAAGAGAGCGTTGTAGGGCAAAATGACAACAGAGCCCCCTCTCATTACCAGCCAGTGCGGGATGGGTCTCGGGAGATTTCCAGACACATTTGTTTCAATGCCTTTGCAGCAGCCTCGTTTCAGGGAAGGAGATAGGGAGGGGAAGTTGTTAGTGTCTTATCATATTACTTTGTAGCATGATTGCTTACAGCAGGTAGCTTGAAAAATGGCCAGGTAAACCCAGTAGGCAGAAGACAGATGCAGTGGTCACCATTAAAGAGTCAATATTGCCCACAGTTACCTGATAATGGTACTTAAGGTCCTGATCATGCAAACAGGTCTGTGGAATCCCACTGAAGTCACTGATAGATTTTTTAAGGCCAGAAGGAACCACAATTATCTCATCTGACTTCCTGCATAGCACAGGCCAGAGAATTTCTCCCAATGACTCTTGCACTGAGCCCAGCAACCTGTGGTTGGACTGGAACATATCTTTCAGAAGGACATCCAGTCTTGATTTAAAGACTACGTGTTAGAGAATTTATCCCATCTCCCAGTAATCTTCCAATGGTGAATCATCCTCATTGCATCTTATTTCTTTTGAGAACGTTGCTGACTTTAACTCTTGATAGGAGTCAACAAGACTTCCCGCAGCTACAGCGATCCATATTACTGGATCCCAAAGTAGAATCCAGGCCTAAATGATGGCAGTTTTCCCCCTCTGCTTTGAGCAGGAAATTGCTGTGATATCTCAGATACTGCGCTGTGCTACGCCAAAACTTTTTAGTGGCAACTACTATAGATCCAGAAGATTAATGGCTGTGATTCTCCACTCCCTTGCATCTTGTGTTGTCATTGATAGCTGAGTTAAGAGATTGCAATGTGGGCATAAAATATGACCAAGCCAGAATGATTATATTTTAGATCCACTTTGCACAGATCAAAATGACTCCTCAGCATGGAAGGCCGTGGGGAGTCAGGCCATTAACAAAGAGGTTATATATTTATTTTAATTTTATTTCTTTATTTATTTTTGCAAAATGTTTTATTTCTATGCAGTTGGTTGTATTATATTTTCTATCAAAATAGAATTAGTATTTTAATTTTGTTATTGCATTTTATATCGCTGTGCAAAACTTAAGGCAATTTTTCTATAGCTGTTTTGTGAATCCTTCTGCGATTTCAGTTTGCCCATTTTCTCATTACATCCGTGTTTCATATTTCAGTGTAATTTTGTGAACATGGTAATTTGGCTGCAAAAGCATACAAGATCAGAAAATGGTGCATGTTTTTGCAATGAAAACAATTTAACTCAAAAATGGACCCAGGTTGGTATCAAACCCTGAAAACAACTTTTATGTGGTTTTGTGTTTCACAGTGAATGGATTGCACACGTTTGGTGAGCATGGGCTTGTCTACACATGGTGTTATTCCTGAATAGCTATTCCTGACTAACTCCATGTGTGGACACTTTTACTACAGAACATGCCTTGTTCCTGTTTAGCTTATCCTATAGAGTTGGTCAGGAAGAGTAAGAGTGCTTTAAACTCATTTCCTACCTTAATTGGCGTTAACTTTCAAATGTAGACAAGACCTTACCGCACTTTGGAAGCAGATTAACATAAACTGGAGAAAGGCACTCTTATTCTGGAATAAGAGTCCTCACAAGGAGTTATTCCAATAGCTATTCCACTTTAAATTCACACCCTGCTTTAATCTGGAATGACTATTGTGTAGACAAGCAATGATGTGATTCCCCAGGCAAGAGGCAAATAGAAGAGTGGTAGCAAAGATATTGTCACGGTAATGATATTGGGATACTCCAAACATGCTCTACTATAAATATTGCCCCTTACCCCCACTGCATTGCTGGGGAGAAGGCCCTTTTGGAATAGCTGCTGTTAGGCTGGAATTGGCCAGTTTTAGGGGGCCATTCAGTTTCCAGGAGGGCTACACTGATTAGCCAGCATTTGGTTGGTTTAGGGTGCAGTGAGCATGCTCAGTAGAATAAGGACAAGAAACCATAGCTATTTTATTAAGGACAATTGAGGTTCTATTAGGCACGTCCAGTGGGAGAATGTCTGCACATGGTGGTCCATATCATGTGTATTGACAGTGCCAAACTTAGCAGTCCATGGTTGTTTCCTCAGCTGTCCCTATAAATACAATTGGCAAGAGATCTGCTGAGAGAAAGAGGGAAATTTAAAGCTATTTCTCTTATCTGCTTAAGTGGCCCCCATTCCCATAGTATCTGAGCACCACAATCTCTAATGTAATCATCCTCACAGGTAGGGAAGTGCTATTATTCCCATTTGAAAGAAGAGAAACTGAGGCACAGATCAGCTAAGTGACTTGCCCAACATCACCTAGGAAATCAGGGGTGGAGCAGGGATTTGCTCCCATGTCTCCAAGTCCTAAATTAGTGCTCTGACCACTAGCCCAGCCCTCCTCCCTACAGGTTCACAAGTTTCAACCCATGGTGAAAGGGTGGACCACAGAAAAGCACCACATTTCCAGACTCAAAGGAAAATTTCCCACTGTTTCAGACAGCACGACTCCCTTCATTGCCACGAGCACAACATACGGATCTTCTCTTCCCTCTGGTACAGAGTCAGCTCCACTCAACATCAGCTGTTTGGGTTCACTTCTATCAGAGCCCCAACCCGCCAAGACCTGCTAAAGCATGTTGATTGCAAAAAGCAAAGAAGCTGAGTGAAAACACTTGGTAGAAGAGCGACCCCGGTAGGGATGAGACAACTTCTGCACAACTTCCCACATCAAATATTTATCTCACTGCTTCAGATATCCTCCCTCTCACTCCCACTGCCAAATGGCAGCACAGCAGAGCTTGTACTGAGATAGGTGAACAGCAGGTTGAGGAAGGAGACATTCTGCATTGTCACAGCTCAACAGCATGAGGCATCGGTATCATTGCAACTATTGCACCAATATCATGTCATACCATACGGCCATACTTCGGTATTGCCAGTGGGTTCAGCATTGCAAGTGAAGCCCATTTCATGGCAGTCTCTGACCTGAGGGTCTTGCAGCTAAAAGACAGATGGGAAAGACAAAGTATGCTGGAAGAAGCAGAGAAGGAGCCACCAAAGGCCCTGATTCTGCAAAGCACTTAAGCGTCTTACCAAGGGCTAACATGAACCAGGTGCCCCACAGAGCAGGCTCAAGTCAGAACACCAATTTCACAGAATTGAAAATTTCACAGAACACCAATTAACACTGAACTCAAAATACCCACTTGGGCATTAAAGTCCAGAACATAAACAACAGTTCTTACACAGGCAAGTACTGTCACGGTTAGGCCCCACACAGGGCCAGATTACTTGGGTTAGGGCAGGGAGAGCCTTCCTTCCCTGTCCTGGCTTCGCCCACAATTGGCCCCCAGCAAAAGCTATCAGGCCTTTTTATTTGGCCTGCTGGATCCTGATTGGCCTCAATCTGCTCCTGGCCCTTCTAGGTGCTGGAGGACCAACTCTTGCTGGTTCTGCCTGCAGCTGATCATGAGAGGCCTCTCTGGGCAAACCCTGGAGGTCCAAACTCACTAATCTGCCCTTCCTTCTTAGGGGGCAACAAGCTGGCAGGGCCTCCGACAGCAGGCAACAAATGCCTAGTGCACACTTGTTTAACTTTAAACGTGTGCTTAAATCCCATTAAAATCAACGGGACTGAAAAATGTTCTGCAGAATAGGAGCCATCATTATTTTCCCCCTTTTAAAAATGATCAACCAGCCCAATAGTAGCAGAAATAATTGCCTTTGATCTACAGCCACACGCCAGGCCAGAAGATATTACTGGTTTCCAAAGATGGTATATTGAGCCACTATTTTTATTGTGACCAAAAACCACCCCTTAGTGAAACACCAACATATTAGCCTGGGGATCCACAAGATTCCCTTCCAAGCAGGACATCTGCCCTTTGCCTCATATTTATGATAGAATAGGCATCAAAGTCAGACATGGGACCTACTTCAGCACTGGCTCTAGTAGATGCAGTCACCCTGGGAGATGCATGTACTTATTTGCTGAATTTGCTCCTTAATGTGAGACAAAATCCCCCTCCTACTCACCCCCGCCCCCACAGGAGAATGCATCATTCTTCTCCAGAAAATGGAGTTCGCTCTGGGACTGAGGAGCAGCGCATGACTCTCTTGTTAGCACTGTTTCTGGGCTTGGTATCAGCCCCATCACTGTCACCTCTGTTGCTACACAGGGACACTGGGAACACCAGACCTTATGAGGGGATGGCTGAAAGACCCCCCTGGAACAGGACACTGGGCCTTGGTGTGCTTGTTACAGGCCTTGGGCCCTTTAAAACTGGGAGCTATAGCTGCAGGTCTGTGAAGGGGTCTGCTCTCCCACAGGGGCCACCTAGTAGTTAGGTGAGGGCGGGACAGGCCCTTTTCTGTCTTGGCACCCTCTGTTGATAGCCACTCCGGCCCTGCAGTCCTTCTGTGACTCTGCCATTGGCTGGGTCACAAATTGTGCCCACCCCTTTCAGGGTATGTAAAAAGTTCAACAAAGTTCCGGTGCTTGGCAGGGGGCTTTAGGCTTCACCTGCTCAAAGTCCCAGAGGCAGGACTCTCTGGGATATGGGGTTTTCCTAGTCCTGAAACTCTGGTATCAGGGTTAGGCTTTTTGCCTCCTGCCCCATCAGGGGACAGCTCGGGGAACCCAGACTCACCCTCTCCACCAGGTTCCAATCCAGGGCCCAAAGGTAGGTGGATGAGTCCTGCACCCTGCGGTGTTATGTGGCTGCCTCCCTGGATCACTTCCTACTGGCCGCCCCACTCAAGAAGGACACCCCATCACAAGGTCACATGCTTGTACCTAGTCCTGTGTGCTACAGGAAGGCTTCTGGCCTCTGAGGCACAGTAGTAGATGGAAGTGGGTCAGGGCTACCGAGGGATGGGGGTGCGGGCCGTGCTTTCCCCAACCTGCTGGCTAAGAATCATAGACTCATAGGACTGGAAGGGACCTCGAGAAGTCATCTAGTCCAGTCCCCTGCCCTCATGGCAGGACTAACTATTATCTGGACCATCTCTGACAGGTGGTTGTCTAACCTGCTCTTAAAAATCACCAATGTCGCAGATTCCACAATCTCCCTGGGCAATTAATTCCAGGGCTTAATCACCCTGACAGGAAGTTTTTCCGAATGTCCAACCTAACCCTTGCTGCAATTTAGGCCCATTGCTTCTTGTCCTATCCTGAGAGGTTATGGAGAACAATTTTTCTCCCTCCTCCTTGTAACACCCTTTTATGTACTTGAAAACTGTTATCATGTCCACTCTCAGTCTTCTCTTTTCCAGACTAAACAAATCCAATTTTTTCAATCTTCCCTCATAGATCATGTTTTCTAGACCTTTAATCATTTTTGCTGCTCTTCTCTATACTTTCTCCAATTTGTCCACATCTTTCCTGCAATATGGGGCCCAGAAATGGACACAATACTCCAGTTGAGACTGTATCAGCGCAGAGTAGGGTGGAAGAATTACTTCTCATGCTTATTGTAACGATGCTGCCCTTGGGAGCCAGCTGAGGTCACTCAATTAGGGTGAACTGCAAACAAAACAGGGCAGACAAACCCCAAAAACTGATGGATATTCCAATACTTAGATTTACCAAGCAAGCACAAAACAGCTCCTATATTATCTCACTGGTTACTCAGAAGTCCAAACAACGCAGTTCCCTTAAAATGCCCAGCCTCAGGCCTCCATCCAGACACACATGTCAGATATGATGATGATTACTGAAAAATCTTATCTCATCATATAAAAGAAAAGGTTCTTCCAATCCCAAAGGATCAGCCACACACCCAGGTCCAATTATAACTTAGATCTTACCCAAAATACATGCTTATAGCCAATTCTTATTACCTAAACTAAAATTTATTTAAAAAGAAAAGAGATAGAGTGTTGGTTAAAAGATCAATAAACATACAGACTTGAATTCAATTCTTGAGGTTCAGGTACATAGCAGAGATCAGTTCGTAGTTGCCAAAAGTCCTTTTAGATATAGTCCATAGGTTATAGTCCAATGTCCATATTCAGGGTGACTCCAGTCAGTGACTGGGGATCTCAATCCTTGTGGTTTAAGGTTTCCCTCTCTTGAAACTCAAAGCAGATCTGAGATGCAGAAGGATCGTGTCCCAGGGTTTTTATACATTTCCTGTAGCCTTTTGGCCTGAGAAAACAATAGGCTTAACTTTCCTTCTCCTAAACATCATGGCAATTAGCACAGGATAATCTATCCATTAAACAGTTCAGCTACAGGTTACCACAACCTTCAAAGAGACATATCGACAATAATACTATTTCACTCAAGTGTCTTCCTAAATGTTAATATTCCTTTTTTGATCTTTGAATAAAAGCTATAGCAATAGACAAGACTTGTTTGCTTACATCACAAGACCTGAGCAAACAGCTACCCTTCTATCTCTAACAATGCAGACTTGCATCTCAAAACTCTACTCATTTACATATCTTCCTAACCAGTCTCTAAAGTTCGGCCATGGGTCAGGTCAGTCTGTGAGTTAATTAACTCTTTCTGGCCCTGTCACCTTTCAATGAGATATTATATTACACTCATAACGTCACACTTACAACACTCCTGCTAATACGTCCTAGAACGATGTTTGCTTTTTTTGCAACAGTGGAGTGAAGCTGCAGAATTCTCCGGCGGTTGGGACTTATTGCTCTGAGTGGCTTTGTTTAGTCATTGTTAAAATAAAGCTAGTCTAGCAGATTGGGTTCTGCACTGGATGTTGTTGGGGATGTCTTCTACCTTCATGACTGGTGAGAAGAACAGAGAATATGGAAAATGAGCTATTCTGAAAAAGAATCTGGCAGTTGTGGGCAATACAGGGGTGGAAAAGCATGAAGATCTAGACTTTCGCACTCTTCTCCTTACACATGGCAGGTTGTTTCTAAACACAATTGGTTGGTTTTTTTATGCTGGTGGTGCTTAGTTGCTCCTAAGGTCTACTAAGGTAGAAAAATGTGGATACCTTTGGATCAGTTTTGGGGTCTTCCTCAAAGTCTTGAGATATGCCCATCACTACGTAATATGAATGTGTTTTTAATACAGATGTAACTAACATTTATTCATGTGGACTTCGCCATACAGATGACGACCACATACAAATAAGGTGACATTCTGAAACAGCACAGAGTGAAACGCCAAGGCATTTCATATGTTGAATGCTCAATAGGAAATGGTTCCAAATGCAAGAGATAAGCATATTGCCCTTAGCTTACTGCAGGAGAGATGTGGGAGAGAAGAGACTGGAAATTTCCTGCATGAGTCACCACTGTAACCACCCTTAATTTATTAAATCTCCTCTAGTTTCACAGAGCAGCAGAAGACAACTAAAAACTCCTAAAGTCCGACCACCATGCATAATGGCCACTTGCTTTGAAATGAGCATTTTCTGTTAAAGCCCTGATGTCCTTCATTAGCATTTCACAAGATTTCTTTGATGTTTTGCTTAATGACCTGGGTATACACAGTGTAAATGTTTGTTGTTACATTACAACAAGAACAGATAAGTGAAAACAATACAAGTACCATTCCGCTAGTTCTCATGAAGTTTAAACATCTGAATACACACTTATCCATTACTCACTTTGATCTATATTAATACACCCGTGAATTGGCCTTGGGTTCTGACCTGAGCTGGCACCCAGTTTGCCAGTGTCACAACAATCATTTCAGCGGATGTGTTATCATTTCTTGGCACTTGTCCTCGGTGTTTAGCTTTATACCCCCATCGTGACTCGACACAGGACTGACAAGGGGGTATCAGAGGGAGAGACATTGTAAGCCAGCCCCATGCAGGGAGCTGCTATGTGGCATCAGGCCACATCCTTTCATATAAAATGGCAGCGTGCCAGATGTACTGCGAGCTCACAAGCCCTAGCAGGGGTGTCATTTGCTGTGAAGCAAGGGGGAAGTCGTCCCCCCGCCCCCGCAATTCCTGCTCCTTTAAGGATCCTCCCAGCTCCTGGCCCCTTAAAGGGGCTGCAGGGGGCTGTCCCTGCTCTAGGGCCCCACCTCCCTTTTGCCTGCACCATTTGACTCTATCCTCTTGGACTTCTGTCCCCTGCCCTCCCAGCCTCTGCTCAGGCTGCCCTTTTCCTCCAGCTGGTGCTGCCCTCCTCCCCTGGAGATTTGAGGTTCTTTATGCCTCCCGTGCCCTTCTTGCAGCTGTTCAGCTGCCTCAGCTCACGGGGTCACATTAGTTTGCTCCTTGGGTCTGCCTCAGCAAGGCCATGTGGCTGCCCAGGTTGCTCCCTGCTAGACTGTTCTCGTCTTCCCAGCTCTGCACTTGTCCAACTCACAGTCCCTCCGCCCAGCTTTCAGGACCTGCTCCTTCCGCCCCAAACTTCCCCACCGCGTCCCCATACCAGGTCCTCAGTTGCTGCCCTCCCATTGCAACCAGGTCTCAAACTTCTGCCTACGCAGCCCCACTTTCGTTTCCCTAGTTGCTATGGGTCGCACACAGTGCCCTCTGTCGCCTGGGCCCTGGCCGGTGTCTCTGCCCCACCAGTGGCCCTGCCCCCACCCAATGGGTCATCCTGAAATGTGAGGAAGAGGAGAAGAAAGCAACGGACGTGCGGATTATGATGGCATTGTTCTACATGGGACTGGAGCTGCCCACAGTGACGGTGAGAGCTTCTGCACAGAAAGCAAACAGTCCCCTTTATAGCATAATGTGGGCTACGTGTAGGAGGAACCCAGTTGGGTGTGACACCAGGGGCTCGGCAAGGCAGGCTGCTGGTGGCTTCTACCTGACAAGCACAGGCCTCTCCGTGCTCAGTAAACCCCTCTGCCTGTTCACTGCATCGCTTATTGCTGACAAAACAACCCCTTGGTGGGCGAAATGCAACGAGAGAGAGGGAAGCAGAGATACAAATGCAGCTCCTGGGGGTATAGTTTCCTCCTGTGCAACTCTCCACTCCTGGAGAGAACAAAGTATTCCCTGCAATTATGGATACGCCCAGAGGCTCAGCCAAGCAAGCTTAACACAGAATTAACAGCCAAGTGATTTCAAGCTGTCAGGACTCAAGCAGGAAAGGCAGGGAGGAGATTTTTTTTCCCCTCCCAGTTCAATGGGTAGGTTGACACTGAGGCATCCTGCATAATGTGTCACATGCAAGTCACTTAACCCAAATGGCCTAAATACCCTCACTAAGAGTATTTAAAAGGAAAAGATTCTTTGTAATCCAGCATTTTCAATATAAATGAGCCAGAGCTGCAAAGTTTGCATACAGATCGGAACTCCCTCAAAGTCTTGGATATGGGGAATTTTGGTTTGGCCCAATATTGAATTACACGCCACTCACATAGTTCAGATCTAGATCGGATCTGATTACAAAACGCCCCAGGGTTCAACAGAATTCAGATGGGGAGTTTGGGGTCAGGCCCACCTCTAATTTTGAAAGAAGAATATTAACGCTGTTAATTGCGTCAGTTCCAGGAGTTATGCCAGCTCTAGAAAGCATCCAAGAAAGTGCCAAGCGGGATCTAGGAAAAAAGCCAGACCGAAAAATTATAATGCTTATCTCTGCAATAATGACCACACAATGGTCACGCTAGGAACTGTCCAACAGCCATCAGCTTCAGATCACAGGGGTTCATGGCATCTTTTGTTTCCATTTGTGTGAGTTGACCTTAATTTTGTTTTGCATTTTGCATGCAAAAGAACCCAAAAACTCAACGCAAAAATTCAGCCCAAACTGCCAAGCTTGCCCTAGTTATTGGGAGAAAACAAGGCAAAATCACCCATTTTCCACCCAAAACCATAAATCATCATAGCCTTGTTCAAAGCTCAGTCCAGGCTCATTGAAAGCTTTGTGAAATTCTGCAAAACATTCTGGAAACCTGGGTCAAGTTTCGGATTTGTCACTAACAGGCAGGTTTCACCTGGTTTCGTTAACTAAGCTGCACACAATAATCATAATGAAGTGTGACGAGTGTAGCTATGAAATCTCATTGCTTTTATTTTCAGCTACCAATTTTCCAATTCTAAGAACTCTGCTCATGGGCATACATAGCAGACAATTTGTACTCGGAGTTCCTGGAGCCCATCAGAGAGCAGATACACATGCACTGGGCAACCTTATGGAGACTTCAGTAAAGGAACAAGGAAGAACAAGTTTTGTTTTCATTGTTATTTCCCTTAACCGAAAACAAAAGCTATTTGAGGCTAAACCTATATGGTTGGTTGTTGTCGCAGTGTTGCCAACACTTGCCTTTTTATTGAGTTTCATGATATTTGATGAGGCTTTTTATAGGCTCAGTTCTTGGAGTCAAGGCAAATAATTCTCCCACGTACATTTATTATTTTAAAATCTTATGGTTTTTATGCCAATCTCATGATTTTTGGAGGGCTCCGCTCGTGATTTTTGAATGCTAGGACCTGATGATGCTGTCTGTACCTGACAAACATAACGTGGTGAACTTCCTTCATTGTGGTTTCCGAGCTCTGTAAAAAATGTTCATCTCACCAGCTCTCTTCCTCAACTTCCTGTTCTCCTTCCACCATTTCCTTTCTGAACCTCAGGGGGGATCATGGGATATGTAGTTCCATGCTTGGTCTCTGTAATAAAGTAGCCATAACAGCACTCTTTTGAAGCAGAGGTCTGCAAAATGCAGATGTCAAACACCTTCCCCTAAGAAGAGGGAAAGGAATTGACAGAGGCCATGATACCATTTGAAAAGCCCTGATGTGCAGTTCAGGCCTGACAGTGGAGCGTTAGCAATTCTCCGGCAGTGTTTGCTCAAGAAGCCACCCAACCTTTATGAAAAAGCAGGGTATTTTTAGTATACTAAGTATACCTTAATCATCTTGAAATACATTAAAATTATAGTAATTATGCCACCTTTTCATGAGGGATTTGAGGCTTGCTGGATTCTCACCTTTGGAGAAACTCATTTACAAAACAGAATTGCAATTTCCATGTTTTATTGATGAGATGCTCTTGTACCATTAATATTTGATAAGTTAATAGAGGCCTCTGTTTCATATCATGCCGCTCATACTCGAGTGGCAGCAGCTCAGATCGCACACGACCCGAGAGCGCAGATCAGCGCTGATGGCCTAGGCCCTTCTGGAAGATTTCATTTACATGCCCCTGGAATTGCGGGTTTGCACATTTAAATTAGGCCGACGTCTTCCTCACATTGTTACATATTTAACTTTTGAATCATTGATATTTTCCTTGAAATGTTGCATTAAAGGTGAACAGCAAAGTGAAAGTCGACACTGAGTTCCGCCCAGATTCCTCTGCTGAATTGCCTAGTGATTAGGGAGTGACAGGAAGCGTTCAACAGAAAACAGAGCTGCTTCAAAAATACCAAGGGGTTGTTTTTTTAAGAAAAACCATTTTTTTCTACCAAAATCCAAAAAAGTCACATTTTTTATTTAAAAAACAGGAAAATTTTGAATGAAACAAATATTTCCCATAAAAAATTTCCTGTTTAAAAAACCCTGTGTTATGGGGTATACAAACCCTGCACTGGACCAGAAGGGGTTAAAGAACAGCACTGGTCCCAGGTAGCTCTGCCCCTCCAGCTCTGCAGAGCATGGGCCAGCAGGAGAAGGGGTTGAAAAGGGAGCAACCCAGCTCAGAATGGGGAGGCGGACAGATCTACTCTGAAGGCTCCTGAGAAGGATGCCGGAGAAGCCTCCCTGTGGGAGTGAGACTGTATGCTGAGCCCGGTTGGGGCTCACAGTTTGGTTGCCTTTTCTTTCTACCTTATACTGGACTGGAAACTGGAAGAGAACAGCAGAAAGTAGGAAGTGACCCAATTCCATCCAACCCTTCCCAGGAAGTTTTGGGGCCCCCCCTTGGACAGAACATCCTGTTCATTTGCTGGATCAGACAGCAGGCCCTGCGTCAGCCGACAGAGTATAGAAAGGGAAAATCTTTGAGAGGAAAAAAAAGAATACATGGGGGGTGGGAGGGAGGACAATACTAATTTAATGAAAACAAATTTGAGAAAAAACAAGAGGCAATCAGATATCATGGTGACGATTGTGAGACAGAGAGATTGATAGCTGTCATTCACGTAAGAATTAACCCTGAGTGGAGCCACATCAATGTCCTAATCATCAAAGCAAAGTTTAGTTTGGTTAAATAATTCTAAGGGTTAAAAAGATTTGAAGAGGTGACAGCAAATTTTTAGCCAGATGGGAAGGAACGAGCATCCGAACTCATTGTTTGTTTTGTGGTCAGGGAAAACAAAGATGATCAGCAATGTTTAAATAATGAGAGGAGATAATGGCGCTGATTGAAAGGTGAACCGCCAAGGGGTGGAATGAGTCCCACACAATGGGCTAAATGGGAGGCAATCTGAGCAGAAATAAGTTTTAATTTGCCTTTGAGTGAAAGTCTCTTTAAAATTCTCCATTAATTTCTCCACCAGCTTTTCTGTGGTCATAAGTTGCCCCAGAATCCATCCTGCTGGAATCAAATCTGTGTTCTTATACCGAACCCATCACCATGATGTCTCAGTGCTTTATAAAGGTAGGGCTCAGCTGTGGCTTTCCCACTTGCCGGGAGTAAGGGGCACTCTGACAGCAATGGCAATTTCCTGCAATATCTTTGGGAGATCCCACTGCATTAAGTTTCTGTCATATTGTGAGCCGGGGACTGTTTGTATTTCCACGGGGGAAAGTGACCACAGCCTTCCAGGAACGAAGACTAATGGCAGGTGATTAGGCAAATTCATTCATGCTGTACCATCAGGAAAGGCTCACATACATTGGATCAAACTGCATTCTCCAGCAGACAAAGAAAGGACTTGCCGATAATTAGCCTGAGTTTATTTCTTTCTCTTCTCCCTCTGCCCTATATATATATACACTGATTTCCATTAATACAAGCTGCATGGCCCATAAATTTCAATTGTGTAACTGACAGCTTGAGCCTGGACACAAAGTGCAGCTGTTTGAACTCGACGGGTAACTGTTTCCAATGCTTAGCTGCACATCTGCCGGAGGAAGGAAATACTTTGTGTAACACTGGAAAAACAAAGCTGCCTAGATTTCCACCCCACCCCCTCCCATCACAGGTGATGATGTTCGTCGTTCAGATGTTTGGGGCGAGAGGGGGTTTAATCCTGGACATGAATGGCAACGTGGCTAGTGTTGCTGCTGCTCCTTCCCTCCAGCTGCTGGCCCAGCGCCAGCGCCGGCTCCAGGGTTTTTGCCGCCCCAGGCAGCCAAAAAAAAAAAAAAAAAGCCGCGATCGCGATCTGCGGCGGCAATGCGGCGGGAGGTCCTTCGCTCCGAGCGGGAGTGAGGGACCCTCCGCCGAATTGCCACCGAATACCTGGACGTGCCGCCCCTCTCCCGAGTGGCCGCCCCAAGCACCTGCTTGTTAAGCTGGTGCCTGGAGCCGGCCCTGCCCAGCGCATTCAGCCCCTGAAGTCAGTACAGTGTAGGGAGGTGTTCCTCCGAGTATGCCCGGTTCATCAGGTATCAGTCCACTGCCTAAGTAGCTCTGAGTTAGAGCATATAAGCCGCGGGGCTGATATTATGTATAGCAAGCAATGTGCATTCCTGTGCTGGGCCACATTGTGCCCTTGGATGCTTGCTGTGGTAATGGGTACCTAGATAGGAGGCGTGAGGCTCCCACTCAAGTCCTGTGTGGTCCTTGGGGTAGAATCTAGCCCAGTACTTAAAGCACAGGGTGACCAGACAGCAAATGTGAAAAATCGGGATGGGGTGGGGGGGTAATAGGAGCCTATATAAGAAAAAGATACAAAAATCGGGACTGTCCCTATAAAATTGGGACATCTGGTCACCCTAAGCATCACCGAGGAGGTGGCCAGATAAGGGTTAAAAAAGGTAGGTCATGTTATGGATCTCCCAACTCTTCAGGGTGACCCTTATCACAGAGGGAAATGCTACCCACGGATGTGCTCCAGAGGGGTGTCTCTTTTTTCAGCCTTAGCTTCTGTTTCCTCACCAGCCAGCAATGCCTCCTCTTTGGGGATCCTGGAGGCATGATGGGAGGGATGCAATCGGCCCCGTTTTCATGGCAGCGCCAGGGCCCCATGGCCAGATCGCCACGGGGCCCACTTACCCGAGCTTGAACTTTCACACTCTCCAGCACTATGCGCCTCAGAGCGCATTGCCTGCCCCAAAGCACGTGAGACACCAGTATTCGGCAGCTGTTCGAGCCCAGCAGATCAGCGAAGGCTGTCAGTGTGTGAGCGGCACATATACCTCCAAGAGCACAATCTGGCTCTTGGCAAAGAAAACTCAAGTGAGGCAGCGAAGGAAGGGCGGGGGGGGGGGATGCTTTTTTCCCTGTTTCGCTGGCCTGAGTTTGGACAAATGCTAAAACTCAAAGCGAAACTTGCAAGTTTTCCATGGCTCAAGGCCTGAACCATGCAAACCCGTTGGAGTGTTACATGATTTCTACCGAAATCAGAGCTGATTCCTTCCAGGGCCTCAGCAGAACCTGCCCTGAGGTACGGAAGTGTCACACAGCTATCAGCCCCTGCAAAATCTACTGTGAAATGCAGTGGGTGATACTGATTTGGCCCTTCCTATGGGCCTCGTGGGAGACCTGACCAAGCCACTGCTTTCTCTCATGCCAGGCTTGGGGCCCCAGAGGGGGAGATTTCATCAGAAATAGCTGAAATCGTTCATCTGTTTCTTCCCAGCTGAGAGGAGATTTCTCATCTAGATTAAAAAAACAAAACCTCTTTTACCAAATCTGCCCAAAGGCGACTGCTAACAACATGTTCTTGTAATTGGTTAACCAAAGCGAAGAGCAATTCAGCCCACCGGAGCACATATTTGCACTTAATGATTGTGCACCTTGTGACCTCCCAAAGCGTGAATAGGCCTTTTACTTCCCTCCGTATTACTAATAAGTTTCATGTTGATTTTTCCCTCACAATAGTTGTCATCAGGTCTAGAACCTTGTTCCCAATGGGCCTGATTTTCAGAATGAAACTGCTCTCTATTTTGTGGGCCTAATTTTGCACCCACTCTTGATTGCACCCACAGTGTTAGCAACTGCAAAACTAAGCACCTCGTTTCTGGTTTTGGTTCAGAAACATAATCCTTCGACAGGATACATCTACACGTTGGGGCGGATCCAATCTGGCAATTCCTATGTGGCTGACATTTTACAAGAACAGTTGGTCTCCTGAGATTTCCATCGCACAGGGCCAGCCTTTCCAAAGAAAGTCTGCTTGGCCAGATGTTCAAATGAGTTCAGCACCCACCTGCTCCCATTCCTGTTCTCAATTGAAACTCCTGGATCCTGAGCACTGCTTAAACTCTCACCGTTCACATAGGCTCCCACAAGGGCACTGAGTTCTTTTGAAAAGCTGGCTCCAGCTCTGAGTGCTGAATCATGCTGGCTTCAGGGGTGGAAATCTGATGGGGTCACCCTGTAATCGGTGCCGTATGATCAGAAGCCAAAGGCTCACCTGGAGTCAGCCTCCAATCCACGCTCTGAACTCTAGTCTGAATTCAGTCTGGATCTACAGCCAAGCACTGTCTCTCCACCCCATCGCCGCTTCCAGGGAACACAGACAGCATGTGGGATATTCCCTTACTGTAGCAACTGGGCAATTAAAATTGTTGTGTTTGGTCTCCTCTTCGCTCTCAGCAAAAATTAGTTTGCTTTCAACAGTGCAGAGTTGTATAATACATTTACAAGGGCTCCCCTGCCTGTCTCTCTCAGACGCTGAGCAGGGCTCAGAAAGACACAGCGGGGGAAGGAGTGGAACTGTTTTAATGTGCTGACTGGTCTCATGGCCCACCTGGCAAATTATTTATGTGTCTGTTTGTATCCTAGAGTAAAAATACACAAACAAAACCCTTTCTTTGACACAGAACCCTCAATTTAAGCACATGGCTGATGTAACCACCCATTCAATCTATTTAGACATTGCTGTGTCTGACCAATTGATCACTGATCACTTGATCTTTACCTCTTAGGTTCACTCCCTCTGGGGCACCTGGCATTGGCCACTGTCAGAGGACAGGATACTGGGCTGGATGGACTTTTGGTCTGACCCAGTATGGCTGTTCTTATGTTCTTAATTCTCAAGTACTTAGGCATCAACTGTGATAGAGAGAAATATTATTCTCCCTATTATTGCAGAGGGGGAACTGAGGCACAGAGACTATTCAACTTGCCTAAGGTCAAGAGACTATAGCGGGGGCAGGAACTGAAACCAGCTTACCCAAGTCCTACGTTAGTGAATTAACCTCCAAAGCACCCTTCCTATGGGTAGCCTGTATCCGTTCGTAGCGTCTAGACTGCAAACTGATTGGAGCAGGGATTGTCTCTTGCAATAGGCTTGAAAAGAGCCGAGCACAGTGGGGCCCTGATCCTGAATGGGGTCACTAACTTGCTATCCCCCTGTAATAGGGGAAATTAGAGGTTGGTAGGAAGGGGTTAACTCTCCACTTTTGGCTAGAAGGCTCACAGTGGTCTGCTATAAGATTGAAAGGGCAGCAGACACAGGCAAGCGGTAAGGCTGTAATTAATGTCTCCTCACCCCAGCACAATATGCAAGGAACGTGCTGGGAACAGTGGGCTGAGTCTGGCCCCGGGGGGGGGGGATATTCCAGAACTGAGAGAACTAGGGCTCATCTTCCTGCACCTCCGCTTCCTCACTAGACCTTGCCTCAGGGAGCCCTGGGGTATTGATGCTTGACTCGTAAAGGGCCAGGCCACCTTCTACACAGAGTTTTGCTTTTTAAATAAGAACCACCCCGGCAAAGGTGTTTAAACTCCAGCTAGGAGGGCTGAATCCTTCCCTATTTTGGCTAGCCTGCCACGCCTCAAGCCTGAGCGCATATCAGGAGGTGTGTAGGTCTCTATTTAGGAGAGGGTGTGGGCTCTCTGCTGACAAATGCAGGTTGGATGAGTGGGGAGGGGAGTTCCCCCCCCCCCCATGTTCCCTAATATGAATTATTCATAAACTCAGTTAAGATAATGCAGCTTATTGGATGAGAAGGCTTCAGTTCCAATGGTAGCGGTGCCGCACACAATCCTGCTGTAGTCTATAGGGGCACTTGACATAAGTCCCTGCCTCAGAAGGCACACCTGCATTCCGGAATGAAGAAACCAAAAGACCTTTGGCACCTTGTAGAGGAGCGGACTCACCCCTGCGGCGCCTCCTGCTGGTGACTTCCGGGAATTAGCTCGTTCCAGCTCCGGAGCGCCCTCTGCAGGCCGGTGATCCGCCTGTCCTCTGGGCCCCATGTCCCTCCCGGACCCCGGTGCCCTTGTACCTGGGCTGCTGCCCCCTAGCAGTAACCCTTCAGTCTAAGGGTCTCCCCTCCCCGGGGAACCCCCACCCACTATTCCCACCTCGCCTCAGTATAAGGCTACTGCCAGTCATTGTCTAGCCCCACGCCCTGGGGCAGACTGCAGTATCAGCCTACTCATTACTGGCAAGGTTGGGTTTGGACCTGCTGTCTTGCCCTACCTCTGGGCTGTCCTCTGCAACCCCCAGTACCTGTTGGCCTGTTGCTAGGCCGCAGCCTGGGGCTTTCCATGCTGGAGCTCCCCAGCTCCTCTGCCTTTCCCCAGCCCTGCTCCACGCAGATACCCAGTCTCTAGCTCCCTGCAGCCAGGCCCATCTCCCTCTACAAACAGAGGGAGAGTCTTGAGCTTCTGGCTTCCAGCCTCTTTATACAGGCCAGCTGTGGCCTGATTGGGGTGTGGCCCAGCTGCAGCCGCTTCCCCAATCAGCCAAGGCTTGCTGCTTTTCCTTTGCCAGGGCTGCTTTTACCCCTGCAGCCCTCTTTAAGGGCTGATTTCAAGCCCTTCAGGGCAGGAGCAGGTGACCACCCCGCTACACACACCCCACCTCAAGATTTCATGGGCGGGGGAGGGTCTGTCCCCTAACGCCCCAGCATTCCTCTCAGCTGGGCCCGCAGGACATCCCGTTCCTACCGCAGGTTCTCCAGCATGAGGAGCAACTGGCCACCCTCTGGAAGGGTTTGGGTGCCCACTGTAGCCTGCTTAGCTCCCAGGGGGGTTCCCCTTTCTGGTTGGGGCTCCACCGTGGCCTGTCTTGTCCCTGCGTGGACTCCCCTGTGGAGCTGGGGGAGCTGGGGCCCCTTTGCCCCAGACCCCCCCTCTTCTGGGCCCCTGGTCTTCACCACCCCCTGCTTTGGGGTAGTCTCAGACCAAGCCGGCTCCTCTGGCCTTCCCCTCCTTCTCTGGGGGCAAGGCCACTTTCTCTGGCCCCCCTTGTGGCATAGGTAGCACAGCCAGTGCATTCCTTGGGCCACCTCCGGGCTAGGCCGGGTCCTGTGAGTCCCCCGAGGGCACTCCCTCTTCATGTGTCCTGGTTCCCCACAGGCCCTACACATTTGGAGCCCCCCTGTTTGCTTCACAGGGGGCACTCGAGTCTCTCCACCATGTCGGGCGGAGCCTCTTTGCTCCATCCCAGTAGGGGCACTCCCTTTTCAAGTGTCCCTGTCGCCCACAGGCGAAACAGTCTTTAGGCCCCGGCACTGGCCTCCTGCCCAAGGTGCCTGGCCCCCATTGAGGTCCATGTGCCCTCCCCCGCAGCAGCTGAAGCAGCCCTGCTTGCTGCTTGGCGAGCCGGGCCACACAGGCTCTCCAATAATAGTCCCGCATATCTCCACCATCTATTCCTCCACTTGGATTCGGGCAATTGTCCAACAGTCCTTGCCCTGGCCCCTTGTGTCAGGGGCGGACTGCTTCTGCCCGCATTCTCCACCACATGTAGAGGAGCGGACTCACCCCTGCGGCGCCTCCTGCTGGTGACTTCCGGGAATTAGCTCGTTCCAGCTCCGGAGCGCCCTCTGCAGGCCGGTGATCCGCCTGTCCTCTGGCCCCCGTGTCCCTCCTGGACCCCGGTGCCCTTGTACCTGGGGTGCTGCCCCCTAGCAGTAACCCTTCAGTCTAAGGGTCTCCCCTCCCCATTAAACCCCCACCCACTATTCCCACCTCGCCTCAGTATAAGGCTACTGTAAAAGCAGCAAAGAATCCTGTGGCACCTTATAGACTAACAGAGGTTTTGCAGCATGAGCTTTCGTGGGTGAATACCCACTTCTTCGGATGCAAGTGGTGGAAATCTCCAGGGGCAGGTATATATATGCAAGCAAGAAGCAAGCTAGAGATAACGAGTTTAGTTCAATCAGNTCCCCTCCCCGGGGAACCCCCACCCACTATTCCCACCTCGCCTCAGTATAAGGCTACTGCCAGTCATTGTCTAGCCCCATGCCCTGGGGCAGACTGCAGTATCAGCCTACTCATCACTGACAAGGTTGGGTTTGGACCTGCTGCCTTGGCCTACCTCTGGGCTGCCCTCTGCAACCCCCAGTACCTGTTGGCCTGTTGCTAGGCCGCAGCCTGGGGCTTTCCAGGCTGGAGCTCCCCAGCTCCTCTGCCTTTCCCCAGCCCTGCTCCACTCAGGTACCCTGTCTCTAGCTCCCTGCAGCCAGGCCCATCTCCCTCTACAAACAGAGGGAGACTCTTGAGCTTCTGGCTTCCAGCCTCTTTATACAGGCCAGCTGTGGCCTGATTGGGGTGTGGCCCAGCTGCAGCCGCTTCCCCAATCAGCCAAGGCTTGCTGCTTTTCCTTTGCCAGGACTGCTTTTACCCCTGCAGCCCTCTTTAAGGGCTGATTTCAAGCCCTTCAGGGCAGGAGCGGGTGACCACCCCGCTACACTCCTGCACTGTATCTTGGTCCCTCTGTCAATAGCCCCTTCATTCCAAGTTACCTGTTGGTTCTGTACCCCATGAGACTTGACAAGAATGCATGTTCTTTATTTTGCGTTTCCAGTCCCTTCACTTTAATTGCCGAGATTAAATGGTGCATTAATTTCCCGCAGGCATCAGCTCACAATTCAGCTCTGCATCAGCTAATCATCGTGCTATTTCTGTAATGCACAGAATGGCTTTCCATAGCTTTGCCGTTTCAGATCATTCTAGGCTGCACAGGTGAGGCTCAGGTCTTATACCATCAAAGCCAGTTCCCATATAACTGTCAAAAAGTATATATATATATATATATATTGTAAACAGGGCTTACTGCAGAAAGAGATTCCTGGGGAATCTGTCCCTGCTAACTGAGGTTGGCATGAAGGACTCCTAGTGCAGAAACAGAAACAAAGCTGCCCTAATGCCAGGGGATCAAGCCAATCTTTTATTGTGGGGATCTCTCCAGTGCTGTAAAGTCATGATAGCCTCATCCCATTCTTGCCTTTAGCCTAGGAGATGTGTTTGGAGAAAAGGGGTGTAGCCGGTATCCCTGCCCTCTGGCAATCTCCAGTTGCTGAAACAGCCCAGGGGGACTACTGTATGTGGTGGTGTTGTAGCCGTGTTGGTCCCAGGATATCAGAGACAAAGTGCATGAGGTAATATCTTTTATTGGTCCCACCGGATTATTGGCAGCTGGCACGGTTTACAGCAGCGTTTAGGCTGCTATAAACTCCACCAGGAGTCCCACTCAGCACCTAGCAAGCCAAGTATCAGAGACCACTCAGGACCCAGAGCCACTTTCCCCCATCCCATCTCTGCTGTAAGAGTCAAGCATCAAAATTGTGAGAATTGGCATCCCTGGCGAGTCTCTTTTGCTGTCTCACTTCCTCTTTTTCAGTGTCCAGATGCCCTGTCCTCTAAAGATACAGAACTGTTGATGAAATCTGACAGAGAATTGACCCACTGTTTTATATGAATGTCTTTCCCTATACCTTGTAACCTACATTTTCTTCCTGAGTTTCTCCTATTATCATAGAATCATAGAATCATAGAATCTCAGGGTTGGAAGGGACCTCAGGAGGNACCTGAGTTTCTCCTATTATGTTTCAGCCTTGGTCACTGTAAATAGTGTCAAATAAATGCTACATGAGGTATACCCATAATGTCAATAGATTGCACTTCATTTCAAGGGAAATTCCCTCAAGGCATTTCTTGAAGGTATGCTACCAAAGCGTGCCTAACGTGGGCAGGTCTGATAGTCCCCCATAAGAGCACAAAGCCCCAGTGTGGACAAGATCCTCCTGTTTTAAGTTTCTGACAAACCGGTAAGTTTTGCAATGCTATGTCTGATGGGGTGCCTGCCCCACGCTGGGTTCTAAGGGCTTAATAGAGACTTAGGGAGGCTGCGCAGGAGGCAGCCAATCAAAGAAGGGCTGAAGGAAGCAGCCAATCAGGGCCAAGCAGACCGATATGAAAAGGGAGCTGCAGGGCAGAGGAAGGCAGTTCTCTGCTGGGAGCTCAGGGAGGAAGGACTGTGTCTCTGGAGGGCTGAGAGAACTGCCAGCACCCTGGACAGAGCAGTGCTGCTAGCAGGGACTGGGGGAGCGAGAGACTGCTCCTGGTTGGCTGCTGGGTTTGCAGGCAGAGGCCCTGAGGCAAGGGCAAAGAGGATGCTGGGGCCACAAGGAAGTGGCCAGACAATTCGCTGCAGTAGCCACTAAGGGAAGTGGCTGAACAGCGGACTGCAGGACCCCCGGAAGGGGGGAACAGAGTGTTGGCCATGGTCGGAGGGCTGTGTTGTTGAAGAGGATGCTGAAGTCCTTGGAGAGATGTGGGTCCTAGAGCAGGAGTGACGGCAGTGAGGCACCACCTGAAGAGGGCACACTAACACACACAGCTAATTCCCAAGACAGTCAGCAGGAGGCGCCAGAGTGGAGAGCACACCCCTTTACACGGCGGTACAAACTTCAATGTCTGTTAAGGTTTCATGGTGCTTCCTAGGAGTGAGCCGTGACCTGATACAAGACTGAGGCATTTGGTTGAGAAGCCGGTGATGCTCTTCCAGCATAAATCATCTTTGGAGTCTATATCGCAGTCCAGCAAGTGCGCAGGAGGCTGCATCTGACTCCACATTGGTAGGGTGCTAATTGGGCCTGTATGTGAAGGNAGAGAACTGCCAGCACCCTGGACAGAGCAGTGCTGCTAGCAGGGACTGGGGGAGCGAGAGACTGCTCCTGGTTGGCTGCTGGGTTTGCAGGCAGAGGCCCTGAGGCAAGGGCAAAGAGGATGCTGGGGCCACAAGGAAGTGGCCAGACAATTCGCTGCAGTAGCCACTAAGGGAAGTGGCTGAACAGCGGACTGCAGGACCCCCGGAAGGGGGGAACAGAGTGTTGGCCATGGTCGGAGGGCTGTGTTGTTGAAGAGGATGCTGAAGTCCTTGGAGAGACATAGGTCCTAGAGCAGGAGTGACGGCAGTGAGGCACCACCTGAAGAGGGCACACTAACACACACAGCTAATTGCCAAGACAGTCAGCAGGAGGCGCCAGAGTGGAGAGCACACCCCTTTACACTGCGGTACAAACTTCAATGTCTGTTAAGGTTTCATGGTGCTTCCTAGGAATGAGCCCTGACCTGATACAAGACTGAGGCATTTGGTTGAGAAGCCGGTGATGCTCTTCCAGCATAAATCATCTTTGGAGTCTATATCGCAGTCCAGCAAGTGCGCAGGAGGCTGCATCTGACTCCACATTGGTAGGGTGCTAATTGGGCCCGTATGTGAAGACTCTCTCTCTCTGGCTGGATGTTAGCCAATCAATATCTGGCTACTGGCACAGAACAAAAGTTCACAGGGCAAAAATGTGCCATAAACGTTTTAAGCTTTTTGCCCCATGGACCATCTGTTTGTACAGCACCTAGCACAATGGGGTCCTGGTCCAGGACTAGTGCTTCCAGGTGCTACTGGAATATAAATAATACCAAGTTGTCCATTGCTAAAACTTTACTAAGCTACAGGAAATTATCATAACAATTTCAGCCCTGGCAGTGATGGGTGAGGGTACAAAATTCTCCTTAAGACCATCAGGTCCCTGCCAGCTGATGACTCTGCCAAAGACCATTATGTCTCCTTTTCTGGACATGCCATCCTGGGCAGCAGCCACTGTTGTTGACACCATGCCCCTGATGGGCAGGCTGTGGAGAAGGTGAAGATGGTCAATACTTTGCTACCTGCTGATCAGGCTGGAGTTCACACGTTCACCATTTATAGTTATTATAGAACCCATCGCCAGGCTGAGCAGAGGCTGCCAAGAACCACCACTTTTTTCTCTTTGGGATGCGCTGTGGCTTTGCAAAATTTGTTCAGAGCATGTTGGGTGCCTGGTCCTTCTCGTAGTGCAGTTGCTTCCCAGAGATTGCAAAAGCAGATAATCTGGTACTAGCTCCTATAGGAGGATCTAGGAATTACAGTATCAATGTAGACCAATTATTCACCTTCTGAAAAACAGGAGGGCCCCAAAGCTAAATACCTTTGTTACATAACAAGGGTTAGTATCCACTGGCTTCAGCAGGTTACCGTTAGCCACTGATGTCATGTTTGAGCTGAGTATTAAACCATTTCCACCCATAAACACTTGAATGAATGAGAGGCTGCCATGAATCTAACTCACGGGGCTCGATTGGCATTCAAGCAGGCAGCTGTCAGAACCCAAAGAACTCCCGTGGGTGGAAGTGAACCCGTTTGAACAGCTTGCTACCACCAGGAAGCCAGGCTGAGCGCAAAAACCATATGGCAGGATGTGTGAGCCCTCAGTTCGCGCCTCTCAACAGCCGCTGGCTTATGGTTTAACCCCAGAATGTTGTAAAGCCTGGCCTCCAATTGTGGGTCTCAGATCTGGAAGCTTGTCAGCACTGGGTATGGTCCATGGATAGCCTGAAGCACAAGGGAGAAATGCAAGTGACGGCTCCATGCACACTGTATCACACAGACCAGCTGCTGAGCCCCATCTCCTCTGGCAGCAGGACTCAGAACGACACCATTTCTTCTCTGTCTTCAGCACCTGTCCCCGTTGAGTTCAATGGGATACCTAGTGTGCATAAAGTTACTCCCTCGAAGAGAGAGAGCTCTCCCTGGACAAAAGGATTGACCGGCTGACCCTGCGGTTGTTGTGCTGAATTGCTTCTCTGTCTTACCGTAAGAGACATAAAATGTTAATTAATAACCCAAAGATACTCACATAAGACATTATTTACAGCCTAGGGCTCTAGCCATTCAGAAGCAGATCTATCCTAGTCTACCCAGATGCATATGCTCTCCCGAAAATATACATCATGGTCCAGAGATTCAGACAAGCATCTCACGTTCAAAAGACATGAGTGCAACTGTGTGGCTAAGTTGCGTGCACAATTAGTGCAATTGCACATGCTGGCATGGCAACTGCACACACAAATGGTCATTTGCATGCACAGCTGATGGCATATAATTGCCAGATTTGTGTACGCCACTGCAGTAACAGCACAGGCAAATTAGCCATACAACTGCACAAGCAAACACACTCAGGCTTTGTTGAAAACCTGAGCCCGTAAGTTGTAATGTCTCAAAATGCCTTCAGTGCTTTTATTCATCTGTTCCTTTATACTGATTGAGCTGAATATTAATACAAGCATGTTCAGAGCCAGCTCTGCCTCCATGATTTTTGTTGGGACTAATCCAACACTTTAATCCAGGCAGTGTAGGTACTGGGTACCAGGGATCAAAAGCATTTTGAAATAATCTTGCTAACTGATCAACACTGATAGAGTAAATTAAGGCCTGCAGTCTTTCCTGCAGAGCGAGAGAGCTCTACTGGGCTTGTCTTTAATGAGCAGATTCTTATCCCCTTAATATTCCCTAACACCTTCCAGAGGAAATGAACCTCAGGGAGAATTTTTGGGTGGAATGAAAAGAATGCAGATCACTGGCTGCCCGCCGCTTTCTCAGCCCCGGGGCTAAATGGCCAGTGCTTTCCCTTGTAAGCTGTATCAGAGGGGTAGCCGTGTTAGTCTGGATCTGTAAAAGCAGCAAAGAATCCTGTGGCACCTTATAGACTAACAGACGTTTTGCAGCATGAGCTTTCGTGGGTGAATACCCACTTCTTCTTGCATCCGAAGAAGTGGGTATTCACCCACGAAAGCTCATGCTGCAAAACGTCTGTTAGTCTATAAGGTGCCACAGGATTCTTTGCTGCTTTTACAGATCCAGACTAACACGGCTACCCCTCTGATACAGCTTACAAGGGAAAGCACTGGCCATTTAGCCCCGGGGCTGAGAAAGCGGCGGGCAGCCAGTGATCTGCATTCTTTTCATTCCACCCAAAAATTCTCCCTGAGGTTCATTTCCTCTGGAAGGTGTTAGGGAATATTAAGGGGATAAGAATCTGCTCATTAAAGACAAGCCCAGTAGAGCTCTCTCGCTCTGCAGGAAAGACTGCAGGCCTTAATTTACTCTATCAGTGTTGATCAGTTAGCAAGATTATTTCAAAATGCTTTTGATCCCTGGTACCCAGTACCTACACTGCCTGGATTAAAGTGTTGGATTAGTCCCAACAAAAATCATGGAGGCAGAGCTGGCTCTGAACATGCTTGTATTAATATTCAGCTCAATCAGTATAAAGGAACAGATGAATAAAAGCACTGAAGGCATNGATCATGAGCCGAACGGCAACTAGTACAATTATTTCTGAAGGCAGAAAAAGCAGCACGTTCCATGAAGCCTCCATGACATACATTCCTCTCTGGCTGACAACAGAAATAAAACGAAATGTATGGGGGTTTTGTCCACGGGCAGCAAAGATGGCTATCGATTCCAGCAAGGCTCTTACATGAGAGTAATTCATAGCCCTCTTCAGTTCTGAAGGCAAGCTCTAATTTAATATCATTATGTCTTCATGCCCTCACACATTCCAACTGTCTCATTCACTGAGCTTTTATTGGGTTCTGGATAATTTATGGCTAGATAGGCTGTCTTTTATCGGACCTATTTTTAGCTATTCTTGCTTTTTTACATATTTTTTTTTCTCCCATCACAACTGGCAATTAAAGTAAAAAGGTTTTTAAAAAAAAAAAAAATCTTCACTATACGATCCCATCCTGCCGCAAAGCTGCATTTGAAAGAGACATCAACCTTTATTTGTCCTCCTTAATGGACTGGAGGATGCATTTGTTATTAGCATGGCATTGAAAGAATGTGAGTTAATGATGAAAAATAACGCCCCCTCGGTTAGACCCACCTTTCTTCTCTGTGTACACAGTAAAGTCACAGCCCCTTACCTGTGACCTTAAGCTCAAATCTGCTACAGCACAGAGTGTAGACTGCAAGGCCTGGTTTTTTTCAACGCTGTGGGGCACCCGCAACTTCCACTGAAGTCGAGTGGAGCTTCAAGAATTCAGCACCTCTGCAAATGAGGCCCACAGATCCTGGTGCACCTGATCCCACAAGATTCTGAGTGCCCACTAAAGTCAGTGGGATTTATAGGTGCTCAGCACCACTCAGGATTAGGCCCAATTTGTGTATGCTCTTTGGTCAGAGGAGAAGGTTGTGCCTACTAATGTTATGTGATACGGTAATGGGAGACCCTTACTGGACGTGTGCAAACTGGAAGGGTCAAGGTTGCTCTGGGAATCTTACTTCTGAAGTTCCTGGTTTCTCGGGGGTTAAAATCTTAGCATGAACATTTGCATAGTTTTTGCACTAGATAAGTGTGAGCCAAATCTGAGCTTGGTTTGCACCCTGTGTAAGCCCATTGAAAACAACAGGCCTGCTTCTGATCTCCCTTATGCACCTGTAAATCATGAGTAATTGCATTCAAGTCAGCATGTGATGAGAATCAGGCCACTGTGGGTGCAGTGAGTAGGTAGGTTAGAGAGAACACACATGCGTATGCCATGGACCTTCATCACCTCTGTATGGTCCCAGGTTGATGTTGGTATAACTATTGAAATCAGTGGCGTCACAGCGGTATAGAACTAGAGTGAATCTGGCCCCATACTAGACTGTGGAGTCATTTGATGAATTAGGGACGCATGGGCTACAATAACGTGTGTCGTGCACCTTTGCCCATCTCTGCTACTACATTTTGCAGGGACAACTGCTAATGCTAGAATTCCACACACACACACACACACACACCCCAAATTAGACTGGGTCACTTGTGCAGAATGAGCAAAGTTCAGTCCTGCATCAGTGACAAGTTTAAGGCATGGGCTCTGGCACGCTCTGAGGGTACAGACCATTAGATGGTGTAAATCAGCGGTGCTGCTCCACTGACTTCAATGCTGCTCTGCTCATTTATACCCGCGGATGAGCCGGCCAGGGAGTGTATCCCATTGGAAAGGAGCTAGGCTCGGCATTCCCCCTTTAATTGTTGAGTGAAATCAGTGCTCAAACTGGGCATTTAGGCCAACATTTAATTCTGTCATTTGAGTTTCTTTAGCTATGTTGAGCATCTCCCTTACCCACAGGGCTAGACAGGGAGGTGTCAGTGTTTACTCCCTGGGGGTTTTACTTCTTGTGAAAGAGCTGACAGCGGAGATAAATGAGGGCAAGAAATCTTATCTGCCATGGCCTCTGGCCATTCCCCGCCAGGGAGACTGATAAAAGCACTCCAGACCTGAATTCCAGCCACAACAGGGGTTACAATTATACCTGGGCCAGGATGGGACTCATTCAGGGATTTCCTAGTCGTCGGGGCCATAAATAGAGCAGCTGAGCCAGCCCGGCTGGTGAGATTGATTTATGAGGGAAGATTAAAAGGCCTGGTTGTGGGCATGTGGCTGATGGGGTCCCCTGTTGCCACACATAAACTGAGAAGAGCTGCTAGCCCGGGGGGAGTGCAGGGTTAACGGCCTGCACACTGCAGTGAGGAGGATCCTCTGTTAAATGGAAGCCTTTGTCCGCGTTCCATGAGCCACACTCTGCCCTCAGTGACAGCAGCGTGACATACCGGGCAATGCCACGCAAGGCAGCAGGAGCTGCAGGGTCAATGGTTTAGCTCTGTGCACCCTGAAGTAATGGAGGGCAGAACCTGGCCCTCTGGAGTGTAAACAGGAAGTCCTGTAGTTAAGGCACTTGGATGGGATTTAGGAGACAGGTGTCCAGTTCCCAGCTCAGCCAGATGTCCTGTGTGCCCTTGGGCACATTGCTTTGTCTACGCTGTGCATCAGGTCCCCATCTATAAAGTGGGGGTGGTAGGTCCTTTAGTCACAGGGGTGCTGGGAGGATAACACCCAGGAATGATTGTGAGGCACCCACATGCTAGGGGGATGAGCATGGTATACAAACTTATATGGAATAAAATAGAGGGCAATCATTTAAGGTCACTAAACAGGTACACTCTGACCAGTCAGTCAACAACCTTATGAACTATTACTTTGAACTAGAGCCGGTCAGATTTTTTGAATGAAAAATTTTCTGATCGGAAACGGGGGTTTTGTTGAAACTGAAATTTTCCACAGGGGCATGTTGAGATTGACACTTTCCTGCGGGACACATTTTGTCTTTTCATGGTTTTGTTTTAGTTTTGGGAAACTTTTTTTTTTAACCTTTTCTGCCTTTTTTCCACTTCCAAAAATCAAAATGCAACATGTTGAAACATTTTATTGAGACCTTTCCAAGTCTCAGTGTTTCAGAACTTTTTTTTATTTGCAAGAAGTTTTATATTTCAACTTTCTGGCCTGACTTGGGACAAAAACAAACACTGAAATATCGACTTTTCCCACGGGATGAAAATTCCGTTTTCTAACTTGCTGTTCTTATAACCATATTTTGTCCATAATTATTGGTTTGCAGGCGCTTGGTGCTTTATTCTCCTGAACTCCTTCATTTTGCTTTACAGAGAAACTGAAGCAACCACCAAGGAAGTAGGCAGTGGAGGTTAGGTCCTGAATATACAACGTAGAGACATTTGAAGCTCTTATGAGAAGTGGCCCTGAAATGAATCTACCTTTGAGTTAGGAGACCTAGGTTCAAATTCCCTGCTCTGACACAGGCTTCCTGTATGACCTTTGGCAAGTCACTTAGCTTCTCTGTGCCTTAGTTCCCAATCTGTAATGGGGATAATAGCACTGCCCTGCCTCACAAGGATGCTGTGAGCATAACTATATTGAAGATTATGAGACGCTCAGATATTACGGTATTGGTGGCCATAGAACTACTTTGGAAGGAGGGATAGGCTGTCAGCAAAATTACTGACATGCGTCTGACGAAGTGGGCATTCACCCACGAAAGCTTATGCTCCAATACATCTGTTAGTCTTTAAGGTGCCACAGGACTCTTTGTTGCTTTTTACAGATCCAGACTAACACGGCTCCCCCTCTGATACTTAGCAAAATTACTGTCATCCAAGACTTGCATTTGTATGAGGCACCTGGCCTTGCATACTAAGACCTGGTTAGGTGACTCCACCGGTCCCGCCCTGACACAGCTTGCTCACGGGGGCTTCTTGGTTCATCATCAGAACGAGAAGGGGAAGGCAGGGGCAGCAGCCATGTTCTGTGCATCTGACCTGAGATGCAGAAAAGGTCCCCCATCAGTTTACACAAATAGGCAAGTCCAGGGACACTGCCAGTGTGGGATTCCTGCAGATAAACAGACGGCCACATGGCTTTGTTTGCTGCCTGCCAGGGTTAACAGAGCTGCTGCCCAGACCTGGCAAAAGTGCCTCCAAATATATTCAGCGTGTGAAACTTCAATATAGGCAAGGGAACTACGTCCCATTTACACCAGCTGAGGATATGCCGTGTAATACCCATCACAATATTGCCTCCCTCAAGCATTCAAAAATCAAGCCTCAGGCCCCCAAAATCATGAGACTGTCTCAAAAAATCACAAGGAGGTTTAAAAATAAGAGATTGTGGGTTCTTTTCGATAGTTGAGCCTCAGAGCTCAGGTTTTCACGCTTTCTTCTGCAACCAAGAGGGCTAGAAGCTGAGAGTCCCCACATCACGACAGGACGCCAGGCGTTGAGACTTTACGAAAAACACCGAATATCATAAGAGTGCATGACCGTGTCACGGAAGGTACAGACGTGCAGAAAGTAACACACAACTGAGCTATATCCTATAGCGCAGCCCTTTGTAAAAATAAATAAATAAATAAAAATCCTAATGCCGACGCTTTCATCTCATAATATTAAAACATAAGGAAATTACGTGGCAACGTCCTGTGGCTCAGCCTGCCTGTTTATTGTATTTATGTTCCCTTGTTGTGCTGTAGATTGTTCTGTGCACTGTGATAGGCCTGTGCCGAGAACCTTAGGAAATGCCTTTGCTAGCTAGGATAGTCAGCAAAAACATCTTAAATAAATAATGTGTTAAAAAAATACAGGCTTAAACTATCTGATGCCATCTGATTAAACCAAGCAGGAGCTGTACTTACAAATATAAGTACTTTGCTGCAGGGGGAAAGCTCATTAAAAGAAAAAATTCCCTAGCAGATTTCTTCTCCATTCTGGGCACGACTCTCTTCCTAAAATAAATAAATCAAGGCATCATGCATGTGCAAAGATTCATTTACCCCAGGATGCAATAAAGAGCTGGTCAGTCCTTGTGTTAGATTGCTGGTTGGCTGAGAAGCCTGTGTCTGAAGCCAGACATAACTAACAGCTGCTACTTAGGCTTTGTCTACACTGGACTTTCGTCGGTAACATTTTTGTCATTCAGGGATGTGAAAAACACACACACACACCACCGAACGACAAAAGTTTTGCCGACGAAAAGCGCCGGTGTGAACAGCGCTTTGTTGGCGGGAGAGCTCTCCTGCTGATAAAGCTCCCGCCGCTCGTTAAGGATGGAAGTTTTATGTCGGCGGGAGAGCTCTCTCCTGCCGACAAACAGCGGCTACACTGTGCGCCTTTCACGGCTGTGGCGCCTTTCACGGCTGTAGCGGCACGGCTGTGTCGCTAAAAGGTGCAGTGTAGAAATAGCCTTACTTAGGATGTTTGGTCTGGGGGACTAGAAGTGACTTGGTTTTCAAAGGTTTCAGAGTAATAGCCGTGTTAGTCTGTATCCGCAAAAAGGAATAGGAGTACTTGTGGCACCTTAGAGACTAACACATTTATTGTAGCATAAGCTTTCGTGGGCTACAGCTCACTTCATCGGATGCATGCAGTGGAAAATACAGAAGGAAGAGATATATATACACACACATGAAACAATGGATCTTACCATACACATTATAAGGAGAGTGATCAGTTGTCAGCAGGAGAGAAAAAAAAGGTCTTTGTGGTGGTAATGAAAATGGCCCATCTCCAGCACTTGACAAGGAGATATAAGGAACTGTAGGGGGCGGGGGGGAAAGATAAGCATGGAGAAATAGTTTTACCTTGTGTAATGGCCCATCCACTCCCAGTCTTTATTCAAACCTGATTTGATGGTATCCAATTTGCAAATTAATTCCAATTCAGCAGTTTCTCGTTGGAGTCTGTTTTTGAAGTTTTTTTGTTTTAATATTGCGACTTTTAGGTCTGTAATCGAGTGGCCAGGGAGGTTGAAGTGTTCTCCAACTGGTTTTTGAATGTTATAATTCTTGACGTCTGATTTGTGTCCATTTATTCTTTTACGTAGAGACTGTCCAGTTTGGCCAATGTACGTGGCAGAGGGGCATTGCTGGCACATGATGGCATATATCACATTGGTAGATGTGCAGGTGAACGAGCCTCTGATAGTGTGGCTGATGTGATTAGGTCCTATGATGGTATCCCCTGAATAGATATGTGGACAGAGTTGGCAACGGGCTTTGTTGCAAGGATAGGTTCCTGGGTTAGTGTTTTTGTTGTTTGGTGTGTGGTTGCTGGTGAGTATTTGCTTCAGGTTTGGGGGCTGTCTGTAAGCAAGGACTGGCCTGTCTCCCAGGATCTGTGAGAGTGATGGATCGTCCTTCAGGATAGGTTGTAGATCCTTGATGATGCGCTGGAGAGGTTTTAGTTGGGGGCTGTAGGTGATGGCTAGTGGCGTTCTGTTACTTTCTTTGTTAGGCCTGTCCTGTAGTAGGTGACTTCTGGGTACTCTTCTGGCTCTGTCAATCTGTTTCTTCACTTCAGCGGGTGGATATTGTAGTTGTAAGAACGCTTGATAGAGATCTTGCAGGTGTTTGTCTCTGTCTGAGGGGTTGGAGCAAATGCGATTGTATCTTAGAGCTTGGCTGTAGACAATGGATCGAGTGGTGTGGTCTGGATGAAAGCTGGAGGCATGTAGGTAAGTATAGCGGTCAGTAGGTTTCCGGTATAGGGTGGTGTTTATGTGGCCATCATTTATTAGTACTGTGGTGTCCAGGAAGTGGATCTCTTGTGTGGACTGGTCCAGGCTGAGGTTGATGGTGGGGTGGAAATTGTTGAAATCATGATGGAATTCCTCAAGGGCTTCTTTACCATGGGTCCAGATGATGAAGATGTCATCAATGTAGCGCAAGTAGAGTAGGGGTGTTAGGGGATGAGAGCTGAGGAAGCGTTGTTCTAAGTCAGCCATAAAAATGTTGGCATATTGTGGGGCCATGCGGGTACCCATAGCAGTGCCGCTGATTTGAAGGTACACATTGTCCCCAAATGTAAAATAGTTATGGGTGAGGACAAAGTTACAAAGTTCAGCCACCAGGTTTGCCGTGACATTATCGGGGATACTGTTCCTGATGGCTTGTAGTCCATCTTTGTGTGGAATGTTGGTGTAGAGGGCTTCTACATCCATAGTGGCTAGGATGGTGTTTTCAGGAAGATCAGTAATGGATTGTAGTTTCCTCAGGAAGTCAGTGGTGTCTCGAAGATAGCTGGGAGTGCTGGTAGCGTAGGGCCTGAGGATGGAGTCTACATAGCCAGACAATCCTGCTGTTAGGGTGCCAATGCCTGAGATGATGGGGCGTCCAGGATTTCCAGGTTTATGGATCTTGGGTAGCAGATAGAACACCCCTGCTCGGGGTTCTAGGGGTGTGTCTGTTCGGATTTGCTCTTGTGCTTTTTCAGGGAGTTTCTTGAGTAGATGGTGTAGTTTCTTTTGGTAACCCTCAGTGGGATCAGAGGGTAATGGCTTGTAGAATGTGGTGTTGGAGAGCTGCTTAGCAGCCTCTTGTTCATATTCCGATCTATTCATGATGACAACAGCACCTCCTTTGTCAGCCTTTTTGATTATGATGTCAGAGTTGTTTCTGAGGCTCTGGATGGCACTGTGTTCTGCACGGCTGAGGTTATGGGGCAGGTGATGCTGTTTTTCCACAATTTCAGCCCGTGCACGTCGGCGGAAGCATTCTATGTAGAAGTCCAGTCTGTTGTTTCGACCTTCAGGGGGAGTCCACCCAGAATCCTTCTTTTTGTAGTGTTGGTAGGAAGGTTTCTGTGGGTTAGTATGTTGTTCAGAGGTGTTTTGGAAATATTCCTTGAGTCGGAGACGTCGAAAATAGGATTCTAGGTCACCACAGAATTGTATCTTGTTCGTGGGGGTGGAGGGGCAGAAGGAGAGGCCCCGAGATAGGACAGATTCTTCTGCTGGGCTAAGAGTATAGCTGGATAGATTAACAATATTGCTGGGTGGGTTAAAGGAACCACTGTTGTGGCCCCTTGTGGCATGTAGTAGTTTAGATAGTTTAGTGCCCTTTTTCTTTTGTAGAGAAGCAAAGTGTGTGTTGTAAATGGCTTGTCTAGTTTTTGTATAATCCAGCCACGAGGAAGTTTGTGTGGAAGGTTGGTTTTTTATGAGAGTATCCAGTTTTGAGAGTTCATTTGTAATCTTTCCTTGTTTGCTGTATAGGATGTTGATCAGGTGGTTCCGCAGTTTCTTTGAGAGTGTGTGGCACAATCTCTCAGCATAGTCTGTGTGGTATGTAGACTGTAATGGATTTTTTACTTTCAGTCCTTTTGGTATGATGTCCATCTGTTTGCATTTGGAAAGAAAGATGATGTCTGTCTGTATCTGTCCGAGTTTTTTCATTAAGTTGATGGATTTCCACTCCATACGGCTAAATTCAGTGCCTTGCATAATGACAGGTTTCAGAGTAATAGCCGTGTTAGTCTGTATCCGCAAAAAGAAACAGGAGTACTTGTGGCACCTTAGAGACTAACAAATTTATTGTAGCATAAGCTTTCGTGGGCTACAGCTCACTTCATCGGATGCATGCAGTGGAAAATACAGAAGGAAGAGATATATATACACACATGAAACAATGGATCTTACCATACACATTATAAGGAGAGTGATCAGTTGTCAGCAGAAGAGAGAAAAAAAAAAAAAAAAAAAAAAAAAAAAAAGGTCTTTGTGGTGGTAATGAAAATGGCCCATCTCCAGCACTTGACAAGGAGATATAAGGAACTGTAGGGGGCGGGGGGGAAAGATAAGCATGGAGAAATAGTTTTACCTTGTGTAATGGCCCATCCACTCCCAGTCTTTATTCAAACCTGATTTGATGGTATCCAATTTGCAAATTAATTCCAATTCAGCAGTTTCTCGTTGGAGTCTGTTTTTGAAGTTTTTTTGTTTTAATATTGCGACTTCAAAGATGCTGTGCACTTCCCGGTCCCAGTCAGTGGGATTTGTGAACGTTTTGTATTTCTGAAAATTAGGCCAGTTAATATTTAGCGGCCTAACTATGGCCTGGGGAGCCTGACTTTAGCCCGTCAGGTTCAAGTGTGTTGCCCGCAGATCACAGTAGTCTGAAATAGGAGAGACAACTTATATCAAGTCCATCCCCTCTCTGTCTATCTGACTTAGGCATTTATACTGTGCTCATTGCTATGGCATCTTCCTCACACAACCCACAAGGACTCGATATATTCCCCCAATCAGAGAACCATAAGTGTTTTCACCACATCTTGTGTTTCATTACAGTCCATAAACCAATAGGATATTTTATTACTTTGTAATTAAAAATGCGCTTGCCTGTAATGTCCCACGCACACCTATGGCAGGGTATAAATAATATATACAAATAATAATTTATCAGCATGATGGGACTCAGCTGGTTTAGTATTAATCTCTCTTGAAAAAACCCTTTTCTTAGAGATGAAAGGGAATATTTTCCTTACTTTCATGAGGGCTGTTAATTACTTTTTAAATAGATCAATATCAACTGGCCTAGCAAAATAACGTACTAGCAAGGTTTAAAGTCAAAGTACAATGTGATTTTCCTACAATGGGATGTTTTAGGTTCTATTCTCATCTCTAGGAGGGGGGTAATATACACCATAATAATTCATTTGGAATTTACACAGAACACTTTGTAATCCCTAATTTAAGCCTTATAGACCTTTGTGGGTAGATGGAGTGCGAGGAACATGTTGCATACCTTAGTTGTCGTCTTGGGTGTTTATTAGTATTATTGATTTGTGCCACTTAGAGGCTCAAAGCCATTGTGCTAGCCCCAGGGCACACAGATAGCAAGAGCCCCAAAGAGCTCACTCTCTACACAGACAAGAGAAGCAAAGGATGGGATTGGAAAGGACAGGGTGATGGTCACATCAGTGGCAGAGCTGGAGAGAGAACACAGCAACCCCCCAGTCCTAAGCCAGTGCTTTACCACTGGACCACACTGCCTCTCTTTGTGTTTGTTTGTCTTGCCGTATTTAGGCCTCAGGGCTGCAATACCTGTGCACATGCTCAACTTTACTACCACCAGCAGTGCCACTGACTTCAGCAGAACTACTGGCAGGGGTAAGGTTAAGCACATGCGTAATTGTTTGCAGGATCAGGGCCTTAGATTGTAAGCTCTTCAGGGCAGGGAATACTATCTGTGGCCTCGATCCTCAAAGACTCACGCACCTGCTTCACTTTAAGCACATGTCTGACTCCAGTGGGACCGCTCGTGTGTTTACAGTTACGTGCAAGTCTTTGCAGCATCTAGGCCTAAGTTTGTAAAGCACGGTATCAGTGTATGCTGCTATATGAGGACCTGACAATGGGAGAACTCCTATTGAGTACTCACTAGAGCAGGATCTGGTCCTAAATGGTTAAGAATAGCATTTCACCAGCCACTGACATATAGCCACTTCCGTAAACAGCTACGCTAGTTGTTTAACAACACGTCAGCACTACATTGGAGCTGATGGAAGGAAGACGAATACCTTGTCTAAATGGAACTGCAGTGGAATGGAGGTAGGTAGAATGTAATGATCCATGCTGGAATTTGGCCAGAACTCTGAAGTAGCATCAGTAAGGAGACATTACAGGTCTGTCGCATCTTAGGCGCATTTAACATGTGCAATTTCAGCTTTATGCNGAGTAGCATCAGTAAGGAGACATTAGTTTACAAAAAGGCACTGGATGGGGTCTGCTCCCCTCAGGCACCTGGGGCTGTCTGGAGCATGGCTGAGCTAGGAGGGTTTAGACTCAGCTTCCAGCTGAGAAAGCAGGAATTGAAGGACAGTGGTCAGTAGCAGCTGAGGCTTGTTAGCTTACCTGAAACCCAGCCCAGAGCAGTTGTAAGGAAGAGGAATCAGTTTATAGCAGCCCATAGAACAACNCAAAAAGGCACTGGATGGGGTCTGCTCCCCATAGGCACCTGGGGCTGTCTGGAGCATGGCTGAGCTAGGAGGGTTTAGACTCAGCTTCCAGCTGAGAAAGCAGGAATTGAAGGACAGTGGTCAGTAGCAGCTGAGGCTTATTAGCTTACCTGAAACCCAGCCCAGAGCAGTTGTAAGGAAGAGGAATCAGTTTATAGCAGCCCATAGAACAACAGGCAAGGTCAAGGAGTCTGATGTGAGTTGTGTGTTTTGTTTGTCTTCCTTCTAGGACAAGAGGTCGGGGTTAGGGGAAGCTGGCTTCCATAGATTTTAAGGCCAGAAGGGACAATTATGATTTCCTAGCTGGCTTCCGTCATAAAACAGGCTGTAGATTTTCACCCAATAACTTCTGCATCAAGCCCAGAGCTTCTATTTGAGTGATAGCTTATCTTTTAGAAAGTTTTGATTTACAGGGCTGGAGAATCCATCAGATCCCTAGGTAAGTTGTTCCAATAGTTAATTCCCCTCGCTGTTAAAAACTTACACCATATTTCTAGTCTGGATTTGTCTAGCTTCAGCTTTTAGCCATTTGCTCTTGTTATACCTTTTTCCGCTAGATTAAAGAGCTGTCCGCTATCAGAAATGTCTCCCCCAGGTAGGTTCTTGTAGACTGATTTAATCACCCCTTAACCATCTCTTGGTTAAATTCAATAGACTAGTATTCTACGTCTCTATTTCTGTTCTAGAGCACAGAGGGATTGACAGACTGTCCTAAAGACTGTGCTTTGGTTCTGTCCAGGGACTGACCAGGTGTGTCCTTTAGCTTTGCTTATTTAGCCTGCCCAAGGGTGCAATGCTCTCCTTCAAGGTGAAGACCCAAGGGCTGTGGCCATTTTCCAGCCTATGAGGGCTTTAAATATCCTCCTTGAAGAAAGATACTCTGGGAACTGGGGTTGTGACAAATGATTGTAATCTGTGCTGTATCTGGGGCCTCCCCTACCAACTGAGCATGTGGTGATTAGGGAAAGAGGAAGTAGTTTTGGGAGTACAGGAAGTTGGGAAGGGCAGACTACTGCTGTGTCCCAGGGCCTGAGGTTAGAACACCAAGGCACAGGCTCGGATGAATTTCCCTCCTTTCCCTGGTTTGGAGGAACCATGGGACGGCTCCCATCATGAGCGGTATGTCCAGTAGCATAATATCCTATAGCGCTGTGCGAGTGATTCAGCACTGACTCAGAGGGAAGAGCGCTACCTATTGGACTGCCTAGCCACTTCCTGAACTACAAGGGTGACCAGATGTCCCAATTTTATAGGGACAGACCTGATCTTCAGGGCTTTGTCTAATATAGGTGTCTATTACCCCCGTCCCAATTTTTCACACTTGCTATCAGGTCACCCTATGCACAACCATAGTTTTCCTTGAGATCTACCTTCAAATAGTAGCGTATTCGGAGCTTGTGAAGGGAGGTCCGTTTCTGTTCTATGTAACGCAGCAGTAGGATACGTAATATACACAGCCGAGCAAACTCTTCTCCTGCCTGGCCGAAACGCCAGTTCCGCGGTCCCTCAGTGATTTGAGTTTTGCTTACAGCGTCACCTGATCTCTTACACAACCAGCACTGTGATAACAGGTGGCAAATTCACAAACACGGCACTTGGACATTGCTTAGTGCTGTCCCTGAACAGGCTACAAGCCCTTTGGACTGTGAAGAAGAGGCCTGTGTTGCTTGCGTGCCTTCTGTTTCTAAGCAGAACAAGAAGTTCAGCCAGAATTGCAAAACAGAAGCTAAAGAGACCCCCATATTCTGGGACCATCTCTAGTTTCCGATGTCTGTGCCAGATTTTCTGCTGCTCTGCACCGAGTGTGTGGCCACTGGCTCTTGTCTAGACTAGAATTTGTGCTCCCGCTGTGAATTCATTTGACAATGGAGTGAACTAGCACCTTTGTAAATGCTGATCTAGACACTCCGCAAACATTTGTTCCGGGACACGACCGTTTGTGGCTTATTGGAGGCTGAGCTGTAACGGACGTGGCAAATGTTTGCATCCCAGCAGTTACTGAAGCAGCTAGAGGGCGCTTCTAAACTATAACGTCTGCCAACAGCACCCAGGAGCCACTCTGGAAAACAAGAATATCTGCGGTGCCAGCTGTGCCCGCCGCAATCAGAGAGTAGCACGGAGGCTGGCATACTTTTTGGGTATACAGGGATGGGCAGGCCTATGGGGGGTTGCATACGTAGCCATCATGCTGACTCCACTCCATCTTAGAATCTTCCTGGGGGGGACTTCCTCAAGAGGCTGGAATCACTTGATTTAAATCTGCTTTATGCCCGGAGACCTGCACAAAGCAAACTGACTACACTAGAAGATCAGGGTGTTTGCCCAGCAAAAACGAGAGATGAGGCCCAAACTGTGGAGTTCAGAAGCAGGGACCAACTCTGAACTCTCAAAACTGGGGTTTGGCTTCAGATCTAGGGTTCTGGTTTGGGCTGACCTCTGGCAAAGACTTCAGGCACGTTGGGTAAAGACCCAGCTTACCTCTTTCATGTTCAATGATGCAGTCTGTCGAATCTATAACTGACTACAGAGGCATGCGATTATAAAGTGATTTACCCTTTTCAGAAACATGCACATAACCCCTGCCAATTAGATAGAAGTTAGAAAGCTTTTAATACCTGCCGTGGGAGAATGAATTTAGTGGTCTTCTGATTACAAATTACCATAGCATAAATTGCAAATAATGGACGTTTAGACTTAACTCAGACAAGAGAAGGTGAAGTGAATTGCATGGGTTGTTACTGAGCACAAAGGACTCAGATTTGCGGGTATAGAAGGAAGTGGCAGGCCCTGTGGCACCATGAAGAGCAAGGCAGCCTGGGAGTTAGGAGACCTGACTGCTATTCCCTGCTGTGCTATTTTGTCCATAGGCGAGTTACCTATGTTTCCTCACCTGTAAAAATGGCAATGGTGATGCTTGCATCTGTAAACTGCCGCAGGGCGTATAATATGATTGCAGCGTTAACACTCTTGAATGGACAAAGGCTGAGAAGTTGGACCTGCTTCTGATTCCATGTGCACTTCCTTTTACAATGAAACTACTATCTTCCCTGGAATTCCACTGGTGTGGATCAGGAGTAAGTGAGATCAGAACTGGGTCCAAGGATACTGTATGTACCAGTCTGGGAACACAGCCAGATCAGGCACTAGTCTAAGGAATATACTGGCCAGTTTAAGGCATTAGCCAAATGTAGTTCCTTTAAATGAAGGCAAGTTGCTAACTTCCGCATTTTTCATCCACAATCTTAAAGGGGTGGAGTAGCCCAAAATAAAGATCTCCATTGCTCATTATGTAATTTCTTAGAACATTTCAAAGGCAACATTTTCTTAGGCATTTCAAAGGGTAAATGAGAGCTGTCTGGGGCCAAGAGGCTCATGGATACTATGGTAGTTAGATACTCCAGCCCAGACACTGGGTAGTATTCCTGCCCTTTGTGCTGCATAAAGGGGCCAGAAAGCAGCTGGATCTAGCCAGATGAGAATTTTTCCTCCAGCAGGGGGAGCTCTCAAATACCACAGAACTGGCAACCTGTCCCCTCTGTCAACTAATATCTGACTCAGAGTGTATTAAGGGAAATGGCTAATCTCAGCTGGTATAAATTAGAGCAGCCCCCAGGCTGCTCTAACCCACACTGAGGTTTAGAACCATGCAGATTCATTTTGAGACTGGGGAAAGATGTAACTGGCTGCCTGATTTGGAGTGTGTGTGTCTGTAGCCCAAACTCTAGATGCAGTAAGGGCAGTAAGGGGGTACTTTAGAAACGCAAGTGGACAAAAGCAGATCTAACTACATAGGGAGGGAAAGCTTTGGGATCACTGGAATATCTGCCTAAAGTTTGCTTGAGGCTTTTTATTTTGACACTAGCTTCGTATTGTATTTTCATGTTCTTCAGCAGAGCTGTACAAAACACTTGATACACGGTGCAGCCACTCGGCATCCCAGTCTGCCAACCAGGCTCCCCATCTATAAATTAGTGAGTCACACTAGTTTACATGGGACTTAGGTATTGAGGCCTGTTCTACATTCCTTAAAACTAGGGAACATACATTCCCAGTGAAGGCAACAGGAGTTTCCTCTGAGTACGGAAGGCACAGTTTAGACACCAGTATCTAGCACTGTATGCCAAGATTTCAAACTCACACCTGTGCCTTGAGACAGGGTCCATTATGTACCTCTAAAAATCAAACATATGAATTTTGCATTTCAATTTATCCAAGAGTTGGATTTTTTTAATGGAACTGGACTCGAGAACATAAAAAGGCAGCAATTCCAAGCTCTGGCTAGGCTTTCCTGAACACCCCCTTTAAAAACCCAAACGTAAGAATGACAAATTGCAAGTGCAAGAGCCTGACGAGTGATAGGTTAACGTTAGGGCTGGCTCCTGCCCCCCACCTCCCGGCATTTCCTTAAATGCAAGAGATTGTCCATTCCGGGGTGAAAATAATGGCTGGCTCAAGCAAAGTGCCATGCAGCCTAATGCAGAGTGTAATATGCAACTCTGCAAAGGAAGAGGAAGACATATGATGTCTTGTTCTGCACATGAAGTCATTCCAAGTCAAAAACTGGCTTGGTAAACTGAGCCCCCTCTTTCAGATATCTTGGCTCTGAATTCATCTTGCTCCATCTGTTGTGTTTACTATTTTGTTGGGCACCACTATTGCTGTTGCTAGGAAATGTTCAAGGCAAAATTAGATCCCTAGGGAAAGAGCAGCATAGAATGCTGCTTTATACCAGTTGATTGACTAGGACGTCCACAAAGTGTATTGGTGATGTGACATGCAAACACAGAGTCCTTCACCTAGGGCCCTGGTTCAGATCTAGCCCAGCTCCATAGGGACAGTGAGCAGCTGATGGCTTTTTCGTGGCCTCTGTGGAAAAAGGTTGGTGCTCAGTTCCGTTCCCAAAAGACAGCTGTCCACATCAAGAAAACCAGCACACCATGACCTATGATACCTGTGTTGGCGTACTCAGCAGAGAGGCTAAGGACTGAATGGGACATGAAGCCTTAATAGAGACAACAGTGATGGATGCCCACGAAATGCCTAGACAGAGGAGCTCTCTTCGTGGTACGGTTCAGGTGACACATTAGGCCAAAACAATGGTTGTAAGAGCTGCTGGAGTGCTAGGGTTAGGGGAACCGTCTTGCATGACAGCAGAGGGAGGAGACTGTATGTAAAAGGCATAATGCCTCCAGCACTGCTGGGGAAATCTTAAAAGGCTTGTCCTGTGCTCCTCCCAGCGCTTTACTGACAGCTCTTATCAGAGCATGAGTCAGTGAGACAGCAACACTAGCCAGCCCTCCCCCGAGGCATAGTGCGAGCTCCCCCAGACAACCTGTCTCTTCCCTGCCCAGGAGCATTGGGGGTCGGGGCATCTTCCCCAATGACTAACGCAGCAGTGCACACCCAGGCATAATCTGGCTGTTGCCCCAACACACCCCTACTGGCTGGATATGGTGTTGCTGCACCTTGTGCTTCAGTTTCCTCCACAGTCCTTTGGCCTAATGCCTGCCACAGGAGCAGCCAGGCCATTTTAGAGTCCAGGGCCTTAGGCTTTTATCGAAGTCCAACCAAACCTATGAAAACAAACAAACCTTCAGCCCAGCCAGGCTCAGCAGGCCCCTTCTACCTCACAGCCTCTAATCTTTCCTCATGCCTCCAACAACCCTCCAGTCCAGGGGCTGGGGCACTCTCCTGCTTTCTCAGGGGTCCCGGCAGGCTAGGATTGCCAACTTTCTACTCGCACAAAACCCAGCACCCTTGCCCCGCCCCTCCTCTGAGACCCCGCCCCTGCCCCGCCCCTTCTTCATCCCCCGCTCCCTCTGTCGCTCAGTCTCCCCACCCTCACTCACTCACTCGCTCGTTTTCACCGGGCTGGCTCAGGAAGTTAGGGTGCAGGAGGGGGTGAGGGCTCCAGCTCAGGGTGCGGGCTCTGGGGTGGGGCCAGAAATGAGGAGTTCCGGGTGTGAGAGGGGACTCCGGGCTGGGGGTGGAGCCAAGTGGTTCTGAGTATGGGAGGGGGCTCCGGGCTGAGGCAGGGGGTTTGGGTGTGGGAGAGGGTATGGGCTCTAGGCTGGGGGTGTGGTTTCTGGGGTGGGGCCAGAAATGAGGGGTTCAGGTTGTGGGAGGGTGGCTCCGGGCTGGGGCAGGGGGTTGAGGTGTGGGGGGTGAGGGCTCCGGCTGGGGGTGCGGGCTCTGGTGTGGAGCCGGGGATGAGGGGTTGGGGGTGCAGGAGGTTGTTCCGGGTTGGAATCGAGGGGTTTGGAGGGCGGGAGGGGGATAGGGGCAGGGGTTTGGGGTGCAGGAGGGGGTGAGGGTTGCAGGCTCCAGGCGGCGTTTACCTCAAGCAGCTCCCAGAAGGAGCAGCATGTCCCCCCTCTGGCTCCCACACAGAGGCACAGCTAGGTGGCTCTGCGCGCTGCCCTATCCGCAGGCGCCACCCCCACAGCTCCGATTGGCCACAGTTCCCGGTCAATGGGAGCTGCGGATCTGGCGCTTGGGGTAGAGGCAGCGTGCGGAGCCCCCTAGCTGCCCCTATGCGTAGGAGCTGGAAGGGGGAAATGCCGCTGCTTCCAGGAGCCGTGCGGAGGCATGACAGGCAGGGAGCCTGCCTTAGCCCCACTGCGCTGCTGACAGGACTTTTAACGGCCCAGTCAGTGGTGCTGACCGGAGCCACCAGTGCCCAAAACCAAACACCTGACAACCCTTTGGCAGGCTCCAGCTAGGCCTCCACCTTGCCCTGGGAGAAGTCTGTCTGGTCTTCTCCCCTTTCTTCAGGCTGTTTCTCAGAGAGAAGGAACTCCCTGTGACGTTATGCAGTCTATATGGTTTTATAAAAACATGATAATAAGTAAATATAATGTAACTGGAATAGTTTTATTAAGGTCTCTTGTAAGGTATTATAAAGCTTATAATCTACTGAGTGTGATCATCCTATTTGTATAAATGTACCACTCTTGTATCTAAAACTAGAAATATGAAATATAACTCTGAGGGCCTATTGTAATTATGCAAAGTGTGGGCCATTAATGGTGGTTTGGAATCTTAATGGCTCCCATCAACCAAAACAATTGACTGGGGCTCTGTTTAGAAGCAAGCCTTCCTGTGAGTCAGGCTGGGAGGAATGAAGGCTTGGGGTCTTGCAGTGACATGTGATCATGTCACCTGAACTGGAATCCATCTTTAACCTGGTGCTTTTCCAGTGAGGGGGGGTGGAAACCCAGAGGGACAAAGGATTCCCGCCTTATGCAAAAGATATATAAAGGGGTGGAAGAGAACAGAGAGGGAGAGGAGCCATCATGAAGAATCCCCTAGCTATCACCTGAGCTGGAACAAGAGCTGTACCAGGGGAAAGAATTGTGCCCAGGCCTGGAAGGTGTCCAGTCTGAGAAAAAACTTACTGAAGCATCTCTGAGGGTGAGATTATCTGTATTCAGTGTTTGATTAGACATAGATTTGCGCATTTTATTTTATTTTGCTTGGTGACTTACTTTGTTCTGTCTGTTACTACTTGGAATCACTTAAATCCTACTGTCTGTATTTAATAAAATCACTTTCTACTTATTAATTAAACTCAGAGTACGTATTAATACCTGGGGGAGCAAACAACTGTGCATATCTCTCTCTCAGTGTTATAGAGGGCGAACAATTTATGAGTTTACCCTGTATAAGCTTTATACAGGGTAAAATGGATTTATTTGGGTTTAGACCCCATTGGGAGCTGGGCATCTGAGTGTTAAAGACAAGCACACTTTGGTGAGCTGTTTTCAGGTAAACCTGCAGCTTTGGGGCAGGTAATTCAGACCCTGGGTCTGTGTTGGAGCAGACGGGTGTGTCTGGCTTCAGCAAGGCAGGGTGCTGAAGCCACTGAGCTGGCAGGGAAAACAGGAACAGAGGTAGCCTTTGCACATCAGTTGGCAGCTCCCAAGGGGGTTTCTGTGATCCAACCCGTCACACTCCCCCTGCCCATCTCCTCCAGCTTTCCTGCTCTTTCTAGCCCCAGAGAGTGACTGCAGACTCTGTCCCTGCAATCTCTTTTCTTTCTTTTTCTCTCTCTCCCTCTTTTTTCTCATGGCAAAGCAGACTTGATCCTCCTTTCTGCTCTGAACTTCCCTCCTTTATAGTCACCACCCAGCTCTTTTCCCAGCTGGTCTTTGTCATTAGTTAAGCGTGGGCCCACCTTCCACATGCAGCCAGGGAACATAACTGGCATCTCAGGCCCACATGTTCCAGGCCTGTGTGGGGTACACACCTCATCACACCATTGGTGGGAGCTGATTTGAGTGAGGGAACATTTGCATTGGAGGGTACGTCTACATAGCCAGCGGCAGCCCATGGCAGTGAGCCCCTTCTCTGAGGCCCCACCCCCCGTGAGGGCTCTGGCTGGGGGTGTGAGCTCTGGGGTGGGGTCCCGGTGGCGCTTATCTTGGCTCTGAGGAAGCGGCCGCCAGGTCCCTTCGGCCTCTAGGTGCATGGGCGGCCAGGTGGCTCTGTGCAGTGCCCGCAGGCACCACCCCCTGCAGCTCCCATTGGTCGTGGTTCCCAGCCAATGTGAGCTGCAGAGCCGGCACTCAGGGCGGGGGCAGCGTGCGGCGCCTCCCAGTTCCTGGCTGCCCCAGCGCCTAGGGGCCGCAGGGACCTGGTGGCCGCTTCCGGGAGCCATGCGGAGCTAGGGCAGGGAGGGAGCCTGTCTTAGCCCCGGGCCCCCGCTGCGCCGCCGACTGGACTTTTAACGGCCCAGTCAGCAGTGCCGACCAGAGTTGCCAGGGTCCCTTTTTGACTGGGTGTTCCGGTCGAAAACCGGAGTCTGTTAACCTGGGCATGGAGGCTTGCTGCCAGGGGCTGCAGAGACATGCCCGTGGTGTCCATGCTGTACATAAAGGGGCAAGTCCTGCCCCTGTACTGGCACGGAGTGCTGTGGATGCAGTGGAATAGATGCTGTTCCGCTGCACGGGGCACGAAGGGTGGGGAGGCTGCAGAGGAGTAGACAGGGGGTGGAGAGGGAAGAGGTGAGGCAGAGCATTGCCCGTTGCCCCACTTGATGTCATGGGGGCATGGAACTCACACACGGGCTGGAGGAGCAGCTGCACCGGGGCCTTGCTAAAACACCGACTCTAAATCCCAATTGCAGCGATAGGTTCCTGTGACCGAATTTGAAGGAAAACTTTGGATTCCACAGCAGCAAGTCTCCATTACCTCATTAAGGCCCAATCCTGACTTCCATGAAGCCTGGCCTAAGTAAGGACACCAGGACAGGGCCCTATATTGCCATTATGGACCCAGACTGCCAAAGCCTCGTCTGGATTTTGAATGCTACAGAATTCCAAACTCTGAACCCAGGGGCCTGTTTTGCTTGGGCCCCTCTCCAATAACTAACTCGCGCTTGTGTTTATTGGAAGTAGTCAGGAGATGCCTTCCTCATAGAAGCAGAAGAGCTGTGCTTCCTCTAGCTCGGCTACAGGTTTAGGCTGCGAACATTTCTTGAGCAAACAAGTCTCTCCCTGCACCATAATCCTCAAGGTGAAAAAAACAAAATGGCTATTGATAATGGCTGGTCCTATGACATGTTTAATTTGCATAAGACCTTTGCTGGATAATCACTCGTCTAATGCGACCACTGAATTTAAAAGGGACTTGGCTCTTGTCTGTTGGTTTGATCTCAAAATGGCACACAGGGCAAATGACTAAGCATCTACATGAGCAAAACATTTTTTTTTTAACTCTATTCAGTTGGTACCTTAGTTTGTCTTTAATACAGTGTTTGCTCACTATTAGTCACTTGTGCCAGATTTGAGGCTGGCTTGCTGATATACGCAACTCTCCCAAAGAGATCACTAGGCCAGCTGACTGTGGCTCCTGGGGCTCGGGCAAAGGGGCTGTTTAATTGCGGTGTAGATGTTCAGGCTTGGGCTGCAACCTGACCTCTGGGATCCTCCCACCTCACAAGGTCCTAGAGGCCAGGTGCCAGTCCAGACAAACACTAGGATTCCCTGGTACACATGGTACATTTTGGAGTGTTGAGACACTTAAGACTTGCGTTTCCATTCTCTTGTACTTTGCGATCACTCACCCATGCGGCATGGATGTAACAACAAAAAAGCTACCATTCAGCCGTGGTAATGTGTTATACCCTTGTTGCACAGCTGTAAATGACACTAAACAGCGGAGAATGAGACTCACTGGGATTCTGACTTTCCATGAGGTAACTTCCCCGTTCTTGTATTAACATTTAGTGGGGTAGTTAGCAGTCCCTTTACTGCAAAGCTGCACTATGGCAGTATGTATAGAAAAGCCCATGTTCCTTGACTACTTCTGGGGGCTTCTCTTCTATTGGATGCATGTTTGGCTTGCGCTTTGGAAATGCTAAATCATACACTTTGGTTTTTGGCCTGAGTAAAGCATATCTTCCAGAAAGCAATCCGTCTTCATTTGAAGACCTCCAGAGATGGAGACTCCATCACTTTCCTTGGCAGTTTGTTCCAGTGGTGAATCATCCTCGCTGTTAAAAATCAGTGCCTTATTTCTAATCTGAGTTTGCTGGGCTTCAGCTTCCAGCCATTGCTTCCTGGTATGTCTTTCTCAGCTAGGATTAAAGAGCCCTGTAAAGAGTACCTTGTATTTTGTCCCTCTGAAAGTACTTAGACACTGTAATCAAGTCACGTCTCAATCTTCTTTTTGATAAACTAAACAGATTGAGCTCTTTAAAAGGTACATAAGAACGGCCATACTGGGTCAGACCAATGGTCCATCTAGCCCAGTATCCTGTCTTCCAACAGTGGCTAATGCCAGGTGCCCCAGAGGGAATGAACAGAACAGGTGATCATCAAGTGATCCATCCCCTGTTGCCCATTCCCAGCGTCTGGCAAACAGAGGCTAAGGACACCATCCCTGCCCATCCTGGCTAATAGCCGTTGATGGACCTATGCTCCATGAACTTATCTAGTTCTTTTTTGAACCCTGTTATAGTCTTGGCCTTTACAACATCCTCTGGCAAGGAGTTCCACAGGTTGACTGTGCGTTGTGTGAAGAAATACTTCCTTTTGACCTGCTGCCTAATAATTTCATTTGGTGACCCCTAGTTCTTGTGTTATGAGAAGGAGTAAATAAAAATCAGTCATGATTTTATAGACCTCTGTCATATCCCCCCTCAGTCATCTATTTTCCCAAATGAAAAGTCCCCATCTTTTTACTCTCTCCTCATACCCCTAATCATTTTTGTTGCCCTTTTCTGAACCTTTTTCCAGTTCCAATATATCTTTTTTGAGATGTGGCCACCAGATCTGCACGCAGTATTCAAGTGTGCGCTGCAAACGGAGATGTGATTGCCACGCAGTTATGTCTACCTGAGCTAGCTTTAATCCAGCTAGCACGGCTAGAGATCGCAGTGAAGATGCGGTGACATGGGTTTCAGGGCAGGTTGTACAAGCCCGACTGGAGCCCTGGGTCTGTACTTGCATTTTACTGGTCCATGCCACCCTGTCTCCATTACTATTTTTAGCCATGCTAGCTAGATGAAAGCTAGCACAGGTATGCCTGCCCAAGCTGCAGTCACGCCTCTAACTGCAGCACAGACATGAGTCTCTGACTGTAAGGCATTTTCTCTAGCCCTTCTATCATTGTTATGGCTCTGTTCTGCACCCTCTTTAAATGTGGACACCAGAGCTGGATACAGTATTCTTAAGGTGACCAGACGTCCCGATAAAATTGGGACTGTCCCGATTTTTAGGCGTTTGTCCTGCGTCCCGACCGATGTTTGGTCAGGACGTGATTTGTCCCGATATTTCACACTCCTGTTTTTTGTTTCTTTGTTTGTTTTGTTTTGTTCCGCCAGCGGGACTCCGCTTTTTTTTTTTTTTCCCCTCCCCCTCTGCCGGGACTCCGCTTTTTTTCTTTTTCCCCCTCCCCCTCTGCCGGGACTCCGCTTTTTTTTTTTTGCTCTGCTGGCAGGGACACCCCCACCCCCCCATGTGTCCCGATATTTTCTTCATCCCATCTGGTCACCCTAAGTATTCTGGTATCGATCTCACCAATGCTGTATACACCTTTTAATCAGCTGGGTCACTTTCAGTGCAGGGTCAAGAGTGAATGTCTGGAACCAGGTTGGTCTTAGTGAATGGCCCGCTACCCTGGAATTCGCATCCCTCCCCCATTGATCTAAGGATCAGGCTCTGTCAGAGCACATCTGTTTTCTCATTCTCTCTCCTGAGGGCCTGAGGAGTAGGTGTCTCATAGCCTTGGGAACTCTATCTAAGGCAGACGTTGGTTTTGTATTTTGATTTCAAACCATGCAAATGCTCTGAGTGCATGCATGCTGGGCACATTTGATGAATCTAAATATAACCCAATGCATGTGCAACTAGTTCTGCCTCACTTGTGACTCTGTAAAGGGGAGAGCTGGAGCTAGGTCTCTTGAGGCTCACCAGAATCTATGCAGGGACAAGTGTCTATGCCATAGTTTTCTGGGGATCACAGAAGATATTCCAAGAATAGAGCCTGGAGTGATTAGACATTTATAATGAGCAGTGTGTTCTCACCAGCTCTGTTCTCTTTGTATCCCTTTGCAGTCAGTGGATTCTACCTAGGAATCAGACTAGACGTGAAATCTTGCACGAGTCCTACAAGACATTCAGATGCAAACAGGGTAGAAAATGAACAAATGACACTCTGATTCTTGGCTTTCTTCTTCTACAAGAGTGGGGAGAAAAGTGCAATGATGAGCCATCTGTGGTGACAGCCTATCCCTCTTTTAGCATTCAGAAAGTGCTTCTTGCTGCTGTATGGGCAAAGTTGCAGTTTTCTGAACTTCGCGTCGTGCTGCATCATAACTTCACCAAAAAAATATTGGGGCTCCATTCTGCCTCCCTTACTCACACTGAACAGGCCCTTACTGCACGAGTAGCCTCATTGAAATAAACGGTGCTACTTGAGGGGTGTGAGGACAGGTGGCGGACTGGCCCTAATGAACTCTACCAATCTTCATGCAAACAATCGCATTGTCCCCTGCACTGTACGTCTAATCAGAGATGACTTCCTCAGCCTCTAGGAAGACCAGTCCACTGTTGTACATGGGATTGTAAATGCAGGCAAGTTTGCATGGCTTTGCAGGGCACAGTGCTACTGCAACAGCAAAGTAGAAAACACTGGAGCTCCTTATTCCAGTGCTTTCCTAGCATGGCCACACCTTCATAGACTGTTTCTCACTTCTCATAAGTGACTGCATGAGCCACCTCCCACACATGTCATGGGAAATCCCCAGGAAGCTGTCTTTGCGGCTGTCTTGCTCTGTCAGCAGCATCTGAGGCTGAGGATCTGGCCCTTTACAATACAGTCAAAAGTGCTAAAGTTAAGTTTGATGCTTTGGAGTAAACTGTTCTGTTACACCAGTGTAAATTGGGAATTTCCCCATTAACATCCATTGGCTTTCTACGGATTTACAATTATACACTGGGGGCCTCAAGACTGTGTAAAAAGTCGAAGCTGCTGCAGAAACTTGTCCAGAGTTTACACACTTCAGCTAAAGCTAATGGAACCAGAAAGGGAATATTTAAAAGCTGCTTTTGTGCTATAATCAAGAAAACTACAGTGAAAGTGACGACAGTCAGGAAGTCATTGACAATAAATCCAGCAGTAAAAACTCCTGTGGGTTTGGAATGTGTGTGGGAGTTGAAGGTTTATACCCTAGGAGTAACAGGCTCAGACTTTTCTAAAACCAAAATCCTCTCTATCTTTATTGGTGGAGAGAGCATTCCAGACGCTGGGCTCCCAACAGGGAACAAGACTGGCCTTTGCTGAGTCAGAGATGTGTCTGGAGAAATATTTCTCATTATTTTTAAGCACTTCTATGGGCCTCATCAACATACCCCCTGAATGTCTTACAGGTATTAACAGATGAGTCTTTGCACTTCCTTCTTTTAGAGGACTGTTGTTAGCCACAATTCACTGATGGGGGAACTGGAGATGAAAGGTTAATTGACTTGTCCAAGGTCACACAGGAAACATGTGGCAGATCTAGAAGGTGAACCCAGATCTGCTGTCTCTTGCAGCTGTTCCTTGACCAGCAAGATCAGCTCCTTTCTCTATTATCTTACTGATTATCGATAAGAAGGGGAGGAGCTTAACTTAAGATCCTGAAAGAGGCTTTCCACAGCAGTGTGTGTGTATGTATAATAGTATGGCATACTTGAGAGTATATCAAGCATATACTTGATAGTTTAACAGCTTAATAAGCATGAGTTTAGGATTGGGAAAGGTTCATTACTCACCAGTGGTAAAGCAGAGAATAATGTGACTCACTCTAAATGAATGCTGATAAAACCTTCTAGTCCCTGCACTACCTCCCCATACCTAGTTGGAATTCTGTTCCACTCCATCATGCGTTCTGCAAAGGCCACATGTTAAAGAAACTGTTTCAGGAATCTTTGAGGTTTTTAAAATCTTTTTTACTGGGACTATTAAAAAGCCAGATGCTTGAGTTACCATTCGTCCAACTGGACAAGGCTCCGAGGGAGCCTTATAAATCTCTAAAAATAACCCAAATCACTTTTCTAGAATTAAAATGGTCACCACTTTAAAGTCTAATATCTCAGGCCCTGCCCCTCCCCCTCACTCAGCTCAGTGGCTGCATGGTACTAATAGCCCTTAAGAGTTACTGGTTAGTGCATAAACTTCAGCTGCGTGATTTTTCATGAGCATTGATGATAAACAGGCAAAATGCCACTCAGATAAATGAGACTCTCTCTCCAAGTATTCCTCCAGAACCAAAGTAATAGACGGACAGTGGGCTCAGTCCCGAAGCACATACTTAGGAGTCATTGGGGGTCTTGCCTAAGACAAGCCAACCCCCATGTAGCCTCTCTCTGGATTTTCCGTACTGCTTCTGGAGGCCATCCCCATTGTGACCCTGTGTCCTTGTCTTTCTGGAATGTACACATGACATCTACTGTGTCCAATTCAGTGATGGCGTTGCCAGCTCTCCTGATCTTATTGTGAGTCTTCGATAGTTGGTTTTTCGTCAAGCTCCAGCCCCTGGAGGAGCACAATTATTCAAGAATCTCAGCCGTCACGTTTTAAAGTTTCTAGCCCCCCTGGCTGTGGAGAAAAGCCTGAAAACAAAAGAAGCCTAAAGACTCCAACTAGAAAGCAAATAAAAAGAACCCCAAATTTTATTTGGCTTAAAAATCATGAGGTTTTGGTTCAGGGCTGTTTCTAGATACAACCTAGTATCATTATCTTCATTTGACAGATGGAGAAACTGAGGCACATGGCGGTGATGTGACTTGCCCAAGGTCACCAAGCAAGCCAGGGGCAGAGCTGGGAATATACCCTAGGTCTCCTAGGTGTCAGTTCAGTGCCCTATCCATGATGTGCGTTGGGCCATAATCTGCTCTCAGCTACACCTGTTCACCTTTGAAGTCAAAAGGGTATACTGGTGTAACTGAGCACAGCGTTTGGCCCCCTTCTCTGTATCTTGTATCCTGCAATGACTTTTTCACTTTTAACATGTAAATACTGGGATTGTCCTTTCTTGGCTGAGGACACGTCTTGTAATGGTGCTCTAGAAGTGCAAAGTGTTATCAGAGTCCTCGTGCTAATTATGCTTGTCAACATTCTGCAGGAAACTCCTGCTACGTTATTACAGTGGTGTCCCCTAGACACAATCCCTGATTAAACTGATCCTGCGCTTAATTCATTCAGCACCCTTCAGGCTCAGGTCAAAACCAGGCAGTTTTGGATCACAGGATCCAAATGAATTTTTACATTTAATTTCAGCTTGTGTGGATTCAGCACACCATTGAGTTTTGCTATACCCCTGAAGCTTCATAAGTCACCAAATTTCATGTAGATTTATCTGAAAGTTAAAGATGGCCAATGTATCTTCAGGCTTTCATGTATCTTCAGTCTTTCCCTTTTCCTCTTGTGTTTCCCAACCAGCTCTCTCTCAAGCTGGTCAACATTTTTGAAACATGCGAAATGTTGGATTTTTTTTTTTCATTAAGCATTTAACAATTTTTTTTTTCATAAAAAGATGTTCCACCATTTCTGCTTGAAGTCTTACATCAGCTATGGGTCACAGAAAGATCCATGAAGAACTATCCACCATTGATGGAACCTGGGCTGAATTTAAAGTTCGTAATGAAACCCTGAAACAAGATGAGTTTCCCTTAGTCCTGTGCTTCGTGATGAAGGCTTTGTGCATCCCTGCTTTGAAACCAAATCACAGCTCTGACCCGCCAGCCACTTTGTACATAGAATTCCCATCGAAGTCAATGGAGAGTTCTAAATATACAGCAAGCAGAACGTATCTCCACACCTGTGTTCAATGTGGCTGGAGGATTAGAGATATGGTTTGTACGTAGAGGTCCAATCAACCTCAACAGGAAGTTCTAGATATGGAGTTGAAGAATCACTTATTTGTTATTGGCAGGCAGCTTGGTCTCATAGTTAAATGGACTATTAGTGGATAGTAAAATGAAAAGTGAAACTATCTCTCTTCATACATTAAGAGGATATTATAGGTCTTTCTCCCATGTTTTGACAGGGTAGCAACTTCCTCTTATACAGCTACTATATTTGCAGAAGCAAAAAAGCAGCAGAATAAGCCTCTATGGGCTTTTCTTCACTACAAAAAAGAAAAAAATGTGTTCTTAACTTGAGTTAAAATCCTATGGCAGACAAGGCAGTTGTAGTTTTAACATGAGTTATATGTTGAGATAAACCCCAGGCTTCCCTATTGTTGTTGGCTAGGGCCTGGTCTACACTACAGAGTTAGGTCAATGCAAGGCAGCTTATGTCAATCTAGCTCTGTAAGCGTCTACACTAAAATGTAGCTCCCACTGATGTAACTCGCCCGCTACACCGACTTAATAACGCCACCTCTACGAGAGGTGTAGCACTTAGGTTGATGTAGTTAGGTCGACGCAGTGCCCGTGTAAACACTGTGTTGCTTATGTCGACTGTTGCTGCCTTTCAGAAGCCATCCCACAGTGCCCCACACTGACAGATAAATCAGTGCAAGCGCTCCTGTTGAGGACGCACACCGCCGACACAAGGGGCGTAGTGTGTATGTGACGGGTTGGATCACAGAAACCCCCTTGGGAGCTGCCAACTGATGTGCAAAGGCTCCCTCTGTTCCTGTTCTCCCTGCCAGCTCAGTGGCATCAGCTCCCTGTCTTGGTGAAGCCAGACACACCCGTCTGCTCCAGCACAGACTCAGGGTCTGAATTACCTGTCCCAAAGCTGCAGGTTTACCTGAAAACAGCTCACAGAAGTGTGCTTGTCTTTAGCACTCAGACACCCAACTCCCAGTGGGGTCTAAACCCAGATAAATCCGTTTTACCCTGTATAAGCTTTAACTCATAAATTGTTTAACTCATAAAACTCATAAATTGTTCACCCTCTATAACACTGATAGAGAGATATGCACAGCTGTTTGCTCCCCCAGGTATTAATACATACTCTGAGTTAATTAATAAGTAGAAAGTGATTTTATTAAATACAGAAAGTATGATTTAAGTGATTCCAAGTAGTAACAGACAGAACAAAGTAAGTTACCCAGCAAAATAAAATAAAATGCGCAAATCTATGTCTAATTGCACTAAATATAGATAAGATCCTCACCAGTTCCAAAATGTTCCCTTTTACAGGCTAATCTTCTTTTAGCCTGGGTCCAGCAATCACTCACACCCCCTGTAGTTACTGTCCTTGTTTCAGCTTCCTTCAAGTATCCTGGTGTGTGTGTGTGTGTGGAGAGGCTTCTTCTTTAGCCAGCTGAAGACCAAATGGAGGGGTCTCCCCTGGGTTTAAATAGACTGTCTCTTGTGGGTGGAGACCCCCTCCTCACCCTCTGTAGAATCCAGTCACAAAATGGAGATTCGGAATCACATGGGCAGGTCACATGCCCATGCATGACTCAGGACTTGCAGGTAGCAGCCATTACCCACATGCTACCTTGAACGTCCTCAGGTAGACTTCTTATGTGGATTGGAGTCTTCCAAGCTCTTTTGTCTGTTAAGTGCCCTTTGATTGAACATTTAATTTGCACATTCCTTTCCCAAGAAGTGATCAAATGTTCTAACTGAGGCCACTTAGAAATCAAGCAATTATATAGCCAATGTTCATAACTTTGAACACACAAATGGTGCCTGCATACAACTAGGATGAACATAACCAGTAGATCATAACCTTTACATAGATATGTTACATGGCCTACGTAGCAAAACCCTATTCCAGTTATATTGTACATACATTTATGAGCCCACCCCCCCAATAAAGCTTTATGGGGTACGCTGTCACAGTGTACATGCAAAAACCATTTATTTACTGTGGTGGGTGTACGTCGACGTACTTAGATTGACATCATTTTGCAGTGCAAACATACCCTAGGTCTGGGGTAGTCAGTAGGTGGACTGCAGGCCAAATCCGAACCACCAGATGCTTTTGAACGGACCACATTATTAATGGACTTATTATCATCATTTTTGTTATTGCGGTTTGAAAAATGTTTCTCTGGAGTTCGGACCTTGACTATACCTTGACCAAGAAATGTGGACCTAGACAAAAAATAATTGACTACCCCTGCCTAGGTCTTCACTGCTGGAAAAAGGTGTTATTTTACAGAACGATAACTGGTGCATATTAGTTGGTCCAATAGGGTTTTACAGTGAGCTGAGAAGCTGGTAGTTTTTACTGCAATGTTGCTAGGGTAGGTCAACACTATACACCACCCCACCTGCAGCTGGCCTCCCTTAGTTATATCATGGTAAAAACTGCCCGGGTCTTGTCTCCATTAGGATTTTACAGCAAGATAACTAAGGTGCATGCGCTGCCCAGTAGCGGCGCCAGCTTTGCCGGCGCCCTAGGCGGCGGAAGGTCCCGCCCCCGAAATCCCGCCCCCAACAGCGGCGGCCGAAGGTCCCGCCCCCAAATTTCTACGGGCGGCGGGGGCGCAGGCGCCCCCAAAATAGCAGCACCCTAGGCGACCGCCTAGGTCACCTAATGGGAGCGCCGGCCCTGGCGCTGCCTCGCCGTAAAAACACCCCCTTTCTTGGCAGTGACTACACAGCTTTTAACTTGACCCGCTGACTCATGTGTCTCATCTTAACTCGAGTTAAAATCCTAGGGAAGAAGACGCCTTTTTTGTAGTGAAGACAAGGCCTATGTCCACAGAGGCTCTTTCAGAACTGCACACTGATCCCAATCCTAAACATGGAATTAAAGTTAAGACCCCGTCTGGGTCTGCTCGTAAATTTAAAGTGATTTGTTGGATCAAGGCCATTCTTTCTGTGTAAGCGACAAATCCCTGTTTCCATAGATATTTCATTCATTTCTTGCACTGAAGGATTAGAAAACTTTAAAAAGACCAATAAATTCCCACAAGTTGTCTATGAGAGGGGGGAAAAACAACCCCAACAGGCTATGCATCATTATACCCCAGCACTAAGCAGTGTTTTATTGGTAACAGTATTGTGGGTCACCACTCCTGGATGGAAACAATTACAATTTATAGGAGCTACCAAAAACCGGATACCCTATGAGGTGCCTTAAGGAAAGCTTTCCTAGTCATCTTGCCTTGGCCTTTAGAGCATGCAGCCAAAAAGGATGGTTGACTACATGAAGCAGAATTCCAAATGATGATAGTTGAGCTAATGAAGCCCACAAATGAAATCCTAAGGTCCTTACTCGAGCAAATGGGCATGGACTCAGTATCACCAGTTTATGCAGGCAAAATTCCATTGACTGAGAACAGACTAAAAATGCAGGTTCTGATTCAGGAAGGGACATCTCTGTCTATCTCAGGTGCACCATACACTCCAAGTGCCTCCCACTCTTTAATCTTCACAGCACCTAATTTACTGATGGGAAACTGAGGCACAGGGAGAGTAAGGCTCACATCCTCGAAGGTTCCCACTGAAGGAAATGAGGATCTTGGCCTAAGTGACTTCCCCAAGGTCAGACACAGGGAGTTTGGGGCAAGCAGTTCAAGTCACTTGAGCTGCACCACTGAACCATCCTTCCTCAACCCCCCTCGCTCTTCAAGACAATGCTTAAGCACATCCCATTGGCTTAAAATTCCTTCACTGTTGACTTTTTTGGAAATATTTGCCAGTGAATGTTTTAATGAAAAGTTGGCTAGCCATTTTAATATTGATTTTGAAAACCTTCTCAAATTTTGGGGGGAAATTAGTTCATTTTGAATCTTAGTGAGCAAAAAAATTCAAAATTTTGAACATCTTATTTTCCGACCAACTCTCGTGAAAACTCTCTACAACAAGCTGAATTCATCCCCGGTGCAAGTCTAACACTGACAGACCCTGGATGGCAGCGGGCAGGATTGAACCTGAGAGCGTGGAGCTAAATGCATAAGCCTCTAATGCATGAGCTAAAAGCCCCATGCCCCTTAGCTAAGGCTGTAGCAGACTCATTAATCGCTAAGTGGCCTCGGTGCCACTAGAGGGGACAGAACACCACACCCAGGAGGTGTGTGGGTTACACAAGCTCCATTGGAGAAGGCCCCAGGAGTTTCTTTCTCTCTGGGGGAATGTCTTGATGTGCAAAAAGGGTGTGTCTTTCAGCCGAGGTAGTGAAAAGCCTCAGTGAGATGCAGGCTAATGTGTCTGAAGCCATGCTAGCTTGCCATGTTTTAGCTTAGAGGCCACAACGTGGCCAGGTAACATGGCTTCGAACAGCGGCGGCTCCAGGCACCAGCACTCCAAGCGCGTGCCTGGGGTGGCAAGCCACGGGGGGCGCCTTGCTGGTCCCTGCGAGGGCGGCAGTCAGGCTGCCTTCAGTGGCTGGCCTGCGGGAGGTCCGCCGGTCCCGCGGCTTCAGCGGCAATTCGGTGGTGGGTACGCCGAAGCCGCGAGACCGGTGGACCTCCCACAGGCATGCCGCCGAAGGGAGCCTGCCTGCCGTGCTTGGGGCGGCAAAAAAGCTAGAGCCGCCCCTGGCTTCAAATATGTTAGCCTGCATCTTAATGAGGGTTTTCAGTGGTGCTAAGCTACCTTGACTGAAAGGTAGCTTTTTGCCCATCAAGACAGGGCTTGTATATCACTGGACACAAACAAAAATGCTTCCAGCCTTTTTCTTTCCTTGTGCAAGCAGGAGGTTAATAGTTACCTGTGATGGCGTGCCTCTATAGTTGCTCCCCACGTGGAACACCCGTTGAGTTCAATGGGAAACCTGCACGCNTTGCTGGTCCCTGCGAGGGCGGCAGTCAGGCTGCCTTCAGTGGCTGGCCTGCGGGAGGTCCGCCGGTCCCGCGGCTTCAGCGGCAATTCGGTGGTGGGTACGCCGAAGCCGCGAGACCGGTGGACCTCCCACAGGCATGCCGCCGAAGGGAGCCTGCCTGCCGTGCTTGGGGCGGCAAAAAAGCTAGAGCCGCCCCTGGCTTCAAATATGTTAGCCTGCATCTTAATGACGGTTTTCAGTGGTGCTAAGCTACCTTGACTGAAAGGTAGCTTTTTGCCCATCAAGACAGGGCTTGTATATCACTGGACACAAACAAAAATGCTTCCAGCCTTTTTCTTTCCTTGTGCAAGCAGGAGGTTAATAGTTACCTGTGATGGCGTGCCTCTATAGTTGCTCCCCACGTGGAACACCCGTTGAGTTCAATGGGAAACCTGCACGCTCAGTTTTTAGGGTGCTATTTCATGTGATTTGGGCATCCTCAGATCCATTAAGTCCCAGAGTGCGCTTCAGCTGCAGCATCTTCACAAATAGTCCTGTTTATTCACACCATTGAGCTTACCTACAAAAGCTTATTTCACTTATGCCCTGATATGCCATTCACTGATCTAAGATCTTGGACCCGCATCAGCGCTGGCTTGGTCCTTATGGTTAACTGTAGGTAACATGAGCCTGTTTTAGATAAGGACAATGATCAGCGCACACAGAATTATTTTTGAAGGCAGTAAGTATTGGCACACACTCTAGTGAAGGGCTCATTGCCTATCCTTTCCCTTCGCTGATCGTTATTACCCAGCTATCTGTATGGAAGAAAAGGTGTCCTGTATGCTTTTTCACTCGCTGAACAGAAGTGATTTTCAATAAAGCAGCCGAGGAGAGGGGGACTTTCACAAAGATTTTGGCAAAAAAAAAATCTCAATCCCCCCACCTCCGAATTTTGATGAAATTGCAAACTTCAGATAACTTCAACCAGCTCTATGATTGGCTGAAAAACAGAGGAAAATGTTCCCCTTTTTAAAATTTCAAAATTGTGTCAACATTTGAGAAAAATTCGAACCCATTCTGCTCATGAATGAACATTAGCGCCAAAGGTTAAACTGTAAAAATTCTGGAGGTTATTAAGTCCATACTGGAGACTGGAAACGAAGCCCTCCTGACAAATTTCTGGCTTGCTAGGCCCCTATCCCTGGCAGCTGGGTCCAGGCGGGGAGAGGAGAGAGCGGGCTGCCACTGCCTCCACAGCCTGGCTCTTTCTTTCAGGCACAGAGGCAGTGACCCGGAGCAGCCACCTTCAGCCAACGTGAGAAGCGGTTCCATCCCGCTCCCCGGCCGGGCCTGGCTGCCCCTCATGGACATAGCTGCATCTGCACTGAGGGTTACGTGGGCACATAGGTACCAACGCCATGGGTGCTCCAGGGCTGAAGCACCCATGGGGAAACAATGGTGGGTGCTGAGCAGCCACTGGCAGCCCCCATATCAGCTCTCCCCTACCCGCCAGTGCCTCCTGCCCGCTGGCAGGCCCTGCGTATCAGTGCCTCCACCTCCCTCCTCCCGCCTACCGTGGTCAGCTGTTTCGCGGCATTCAGGAGGCTCAGGGGGAGGGTGAAGGAACGCAGCGCGCTTGGGGGAGGGGACGGAACTGGGTGGGAAGAGGCGGGGTGGGGGTGGAGTGGGGGCGGGAAGAGGCAGGGTAGAGTGGGGGCGGGGCCTGGAGCAGAGCCAGGGGTCGAGCCTCCCCCCAGCACTTCGGAAAGTCGGTGCCTGTGTGTGGGCATAGCTATATTGGTTAAGGGCGTGGTTTATTCTGACATAGCTCTGCAGAACTTTCAAATGTAGATCAAAGCTCGACGATTCTCTTTCCTGTCAGAGCTCTTGCTCAGAGCGTTGGCTACATCTAGGATGACCAGATAGCAAGTGTGAAAAATCGGGAGAGGAGGTGGGGGGTAATAGGGGCCTATATAAGAAAAAGCCCCAAAAATCGGGACTGTCCCTATAAAACCGGGACATCTGGTCACCCTAGCTACATCTACTGAACTGCCTAGTGACAGGAAGACCCCTGCCCAGGACTCATTTGTGGAAGGTAGCACAAGTGGATGATGTGGAAAGAATTTAATGGCACACACCCAGAAATGGGACCCACAAGGAGGAGGGCCCATCGAGGTTCACTGCCAACACTTCTGTGAACGGAAGTCCCCAGAGGCAAACACGTTGCTTGTCAGTTGGAACGGGCAGTTCCACCCTCTGCATTTGATATTCTCAGCTTATTCAAATCCCTTCAGTGCATACCCGATACGAGTTTGGACATACACATGGAAGCAGTTACTTATAACTCTGCTGACTGTGCCAGACACAATTAGGAAGGCACTTAGCTCAGTCATTAGATGTTCCTGAGCATCAGTAGCGGATTAATGATTTTGCCGCCCCTAGGCCCTGAAATAATTGCCGCCCCTGGCCCCGCCCCAACTCCACCCTTTCCCCGCCCCCATTCCAACCCCTTCCCCAAAGTCCCGCCCCAACTCCGCCCCTCCCTGCCCCATTGGATCCCTTCCCCAAATCCCCGCCCCAACTCCGCCTCTTCCCCAGCACGCCGCGTTCCCCCTCCTCCCCCCTCCCTCCCTGCCCTGTGAAACAGCTGTTTCGTGGCACAAGCGCTGGGAGGGAGGGGAGAGAAACAGGAAGCGGCGGCGCTCATGGAGGAGGCGAGCTGGAGCAGGGGAACTTCTCCGTGGGTGCTCAAATTTGCCGCCCCTGCAAATTTGCCACCCTCGACCTAGGCCTTGTCGGCCTAGGCGATAATACGCCGCTGCTGAGCATATGTAGTAGACGCTCCTGTTTACATGCAGACTTCTGATCCTGGCCAGGGCACTATGTTATACACTTTAAACATGGATATTTCAGCATTGCTGGATCCAGGGATTTGCCGTCCCTCCTCTGCAATCTGCTGATTTGGAAACTGTTTGAAAATTCCAGCTTCCGAGACCCCATTGGTCTCACCTTGTGTGTAAAGTGAGGTGTGCATAATCCACACAAAGCAGAAGTCCTCACGTCTGTGGGGAGGATGCTGGCTCCCCTTCTTGGCTTCCAGCTGCCTCTATGGAGTTCCAGCCTCTTCGTTGTGCTAATGGCAATTAAAAATATGTTAAATGCTTTCCTAATGTTCCTTTCAGGTGCCAACCATTGCTGGGGCTGACGAGGGATGCTGCTGTGATTAATTATTTGCATTATGGTAGGGCCTAACAGCCTCCCCTGAGCTTAGTGCCCCAGTATGCTGGGTGCTGCACATTCACAAAGGAAGCAGTTACACTCTAAATAGAAAAGACAAAGGAAGTAGCACTGTTCCCTTGTGCTCCCCTGTCAGCTTTATGTAGCCACCTGTTGTCTTTTCTCTTATGCTTAAGTTGCAAGCTTTGTGGGACATGGATCTTCCTGTGGTTGTACAGTGCCTAGCACAATGGGGCCCTGACGCAGTGTAAGGATTTTTATCTCTCTTAGGCCGATCTGATCAGAAGACTTCGGGGAGCCTTACGGTTTACCTCCCGCTGAGTCCCCCTGTTAAGCCCATCTATCAGAGATGGATTCCAATAAACCACACACACATGAATGTAAACAAACAACAACACTTTATTTACTAAGGGACAAGGGAAAGGAAGGAAAGGGGAGTGGATTAATGATTTTGGAGATTCGGGATAACACAAGCACACCTTCATACACTCTAAAATACAAGGATGTTTTTCTACCTTTTCAGATGTCAGCAATGGAGAGGCTGCAGGATCCGGATGACCAAAGCCAGTGACGGACACCGACCGAGGATGGCAGATGGAATGGACAGGTACGTATGCCTATCTTAACTCCCACCCTATCCCGCTTTGCGTCATCTGTGAGTGGAAGATTGATCTAACTGATCGGACCAGGTCCGTGTATGCAAGTTTGCTTTCCCAAAATAACAAAACAAACAAACCCAACTTAATTAGTAAGTAACTATTGCAGGCCAATAGCCAGTGCCAAGATTGTACTGCACTACGAGAGAGAGCTAGACACCTGAACCTCTGACAGCTCAAAAGCTCAAGCTCCTCCCCTCATCTGTCTTTATAGGGAGCTGTTGCCGGGCAAGATCAGATTCCCGCTCCTCCTATTTTCCTGCCTTTTTTTGGCATAGAGGAACAAGAACCTGACACAAAATGGAGGCTACCTTGTTCTTTTGCTAAACCAAAATGGCCTTCTGATTTACAGAACTTATTTTAACTTTATACATGTATTTACATTAGTAATTTGGCAAGATTAAATGAGGTTTAAACTGAAACTAACAGCAGAGCTGGGGTGACCAAGGGCTACTGTCATACAAACAATGTAATTATGCCCATTTTATAGCTGGGGCATTCAGGAACAGAAATTCTATGGCAGAGATAGGAATCGAACTCAGTTCGCTAAGGCCCAGACCAGCACTTTAATCACAAGATGAGCCTGCCTCTCTTTGAATTGCCAATGGGAGGGGAGGTGGGTGACATGAACCCATGAGATTCTCTTTGTGAAGCTGTGGCCCATGCGAGGATAACAGAGGTGACGAGCGAGTAGAAGTACTGTACTGTTTAGAGGCACGGGTGCTGACTTTTGGTTTTGCCCGC